>JANHFK010457286.1:0-10499 GCA_036250565.1 Sibynophis collaris
GTAATGACTTGCTTCTGTGAATATTGCTTCTGTGTTCCTGATATTGTATGCTGAATTCTCCTGCATGGTATTGTATATAAAGAAGTTTCTTATGTAATTTGAATCCTGCTGAAGTTCATTTACTTGTGTCTGAATAATATGAAACAATATTATTTCATCCAGGAACTGGCCTGTCTTGCCATAGCAAAGAATTTCCACTCATAGCAAGACATTTATTATTGCAACCATTTTAGTTGTGAATGTATATTCAGAGTGTTCAGAAATGCTTCCAGGGACTTCAACACTGTTACGCATGCCATAGATACATTGAAATAATCTTTTGTGGCAACATATATTCCAGAACAAAAATGAATACAGACTGTAGCAAAAAATTGCAAACATTTTGGAAAAAATGGAAGCATATGCTTTTATAATTCATCTACTAATGGATTGGCTGAAAGGTTTGCTCAAAGTCTCAAGAATGCCACGTGAAGAATTCCTGAATTTAATAAAAAATTGTAAAATTTTCGATTTGCATATTGTAACAATAGTGATTGCAATAGGAAATCAAATATCAGTGATGATGTTTTTAGGTCATATTTTATGTTCAAGTTTAGTATTCTCAACTCTAATTTGAGAGTGTTCAAGATAAACATCTGAAAAAAAATCTACCTACAATGAAACAGTTCATTATACAAAGTGTACTAGCAAGTGAGTTCAAAGGGAAGTATAAATGGACAATGAAAAGGATGCTCTTTTTTATATTGGATATTATTCCTGATAACATTTGGAGAGAACATACTGACCATTTGATGAGAACAAATTTATAAAAAGAAGTTGTGCCTGAAGTGCTTGGAGAATAATATCATTCCTGTAATTCCAGCGCTAGCTCTGTTAGTACCTTCCCTCTAAGTAAACACACAAGTAATATCAGATAGACTTGAGCATGTTTGGCTTTATTGACAGATGTGCTCCTATAAAAACCACAATCACACCTAGATTTTAAACAGAGATCTATATTATGCTATTGTCTTTACTGATTGATTAAATATGACAGTCACTATGTGTTATTAGATGGTTACCTTGTAAAGTTTACATATTCATTGAAGTATTACTTCTAGATGTTGCTGTGTTTCATTCTCTTCCTCCTTGTTTCAGTAAATCAAGCAGCAGTAAAAAATAAACCTAAATCCTGCTTCTATTGTAGTTTTGTTCAGTAGAAAGAAACAATAAAAAGGATTAGGGTTTACCACTTTTCCTATATTAAAACTTTCCAATGCTTTGGCTAATTTCCTGCAATATACCCAGTCTTTCTTCCCTATAACCCTGCTAGAACATAATCTGAACAAAGGCTTGACCAGACATACACCTGCGACTGACCTGCTCATGGTTCAGCTTTATTTTAAGCAGAAACATGTATGTATCCCTTAGCATGCATGCAATAAGGTCATTCCTTTCACTGTATTCAGATATCTAATCTACTTTACTAAAATCTGTCTTTGTCTCCAAACACAGAAATTAAAGGAATTTATAGAAATGCAGAGTTTAAAAGTCAACATCCCAAAGTCACATTCTAGCTGATTTAATTACAATGTTTAAACTTTATTAAAGTTACAAAAATATTAAAAGTTTTGTACTTTCTTCAAAAATATATAATAGGAATATGTAGAGGAAACTCGAAATGTTTTGATGTTTTCAACTGTGTTTTAAACAAACATCATGTTTTGTGGGGGGGATTTCAAATACAAACCAAATACTCAAGTGAAACTGCTCAAGTTTTTTATGCTGTTTTAGGCAAAATTACTGGAAATCATCTCACCTCTTGCAATCTTGTCTCTAATATTTTACTGGCTTTGGGTGGGTAGCTGTCTTGAAGTGGATCATTGGAGCAAATCAGGTATTTTAAGACATACGTGACATAGCAAGGGAGCTTTTTGAATTTGACTCTTTCATTCATTGTGCCATTGCCTAACTGCATGGAAGGTAACCTGCTACTGTTGTGTATTGTTTGTTTCTGAAAGATTTCTAAACAGAAGATTAATGCTCTGTCCATAAGTCAAAGTGTGGGTTTGGCCTTCAGAAGAATAATAGCTGAAGTGCTAATGTAATATTGGTTTGATTGGCCTATTGAATTTAAATGAGATTCATGCATATTACCTGTTATTTTAGTGATTCAGGATGGCTTTATAAATCAGCCAGCCTTCCTTTACAAATAAATTTTGAAAGCTCTACAATCAACACTAGCATAGTGCATGTACAAAGCACAGTTGGTGACTTAAGGTGTCTCTTCCAAAAGCAGACCTTTTGAAAAACTAAAGAACCTGATAGCTTCTTTAGTTTGGTTGACTGCTTGAAAATTAGTTCTTTTGGACTTCAAATGCATTTGAAAACTAAAAAAGATCAAGTTGAAAAAGAATGATTGGTTGATTGGCTTAGTTTGGGGTCTCATCACTGAACTCTGTGTATTCTCTTCCATGTTTTTGTTTGTAGAGATTCATGTAAAACTATAAGTCAGTTACAGTACCAAGCTTAGGAGTGGGTGTGCATACTATTCATGCTAATAAGATCTAATAACCGTACTCAATGAGTAGTCTTTAATAGTACTACATCTACCTGGAGAGAAGTAAGCAGTGGGCTCAGTCTTAGGCCCACTACTCTTCAATATCTTCATAAATTACTTAGATGAGGGAATAGAAGGGAACTCATCAAATTTGCAGTGACCAGGAGGAAATTGAGTGCTGGGGAGATGCATTGACCAAGCCTCCCCCTGGGCTGGACCTCTCCGAGTGGACGGAGGAGGTTGAGAGCCTGGGAGATTCATCAAGATCCAGGTGGTCCTTTGGAGTCAGAAAGAAGGAAGACTGGGAAGAAGAACCAAAGGGGTGACCGTTACCCAGGGTGGCCAGTGGTGAGAAAGGCAACTGGAACTGGAAGAGCTTGATGAGGATAAGGAAGGCAAAGAATTGGGTCACGCCAACCTACTGATGAAGCAAATCATGCAGTTCATGATGAAGGCACGTAAGCCACAGGCTATGGCTGTCACCAGTGAAGCCTAGCAGACCTAAGATAAAGAAGATGGGGTATGAGCATCATGCTAGACTCCATAGCGAGGGTTGCAGTGACCCTAGTGGTTGTTGCAGCTGCCGCAGGCATAGTACCAAGGGGATCTCCCAGGGCTGTTGGATGGTGACACTCCACAACAAATGCACCCGAACTGAGAAACTTCGATCATTTCATGATGGCCCTCATTGGAGTTTCAAAGCTGACCGCAAAATGAGGGACCACATCAGAACCATGCACCAAGGCCCCAGGGTGGTGGAAATCTTTATCCTGGCCAAAGAGGTGGAAATCGACTAAGCATGCAATATGTACCTCACAGCTCAACCATGGAAGAAATTATTCCTAGAAAAGAGACGGCAAAGCCACACAACCTGCAGCCATGTTCCACTGTCTGCTTGAAGTGTGGCCAGGAGGGGCACCAAGCAGCAGAATGCCCAACCAAGAAGAAAAGTTGGTCCAAAAAGGGGAGCAAACAAGAAAACCTTCCTGGTCCTACAGGAAAGGCCACCAAAGCACCAAATTAATGGGGAGGTGTGAATGTATGAACTCAGTATTGGATCAGTATTTTAGGTGTCGTATCAATTATTAGCAGGATAACTGGACTGATTTGTTGCTTTTTGCTGAAGTAGTGTATAATCATTCTCTTCACAGTAGCATAGGTTTACTCCTTTTAGAGTGGCTACAGCTCAAGACTTTAACCCAATGCCTGAACTACCCCTTAATGATCCCTGATATCATCTCTGAAAGAGTGAATATTTCAATTGTGAAATACATAGCCAGTGGTGAGCATAGAGTGACCCTTTAATACTTAATAGCTGGGAAAGATTTCCCAACTGCTCAGTATGAATGGGTTGACCATCGTCATGTGAGACTTCTAAACTTTTAAAATGCTTCCATAATCAGTATCCTGATGAACCCAAATGACATTTCTCCTGTTTTATGTTTCTTCTCTCCCTGTTCGTTTTGCTTTTTTTCTCCAGGACTAATGTCGCTGTTCAGGGGGGCAACATGTCAGGTCCATATCGTGCCCTGCCATTCTGTTGGAAGGGGAGAGGAGGACAGTTTGTTGGCATTTTTTGCTTGCTTTTGCTTCGTGGGCTTTTTCAGATTTCTCCTGACTTTACTACAACCACACTGTCTCAGTAAAAGTTCTTTTGATTCAACTCAATGGAGTCAAGAGTCTTACTTTCCTGAGGGACCAGCTGGGCAGGTCCTTACATCAAGTTTTTCCCAAGAATGTAATGAAATGTATTGGTGTAATATGCAGATCCAAGTCGTGTGGCCTTTTGCAATTGACAAATGGAAATTTTGTCAATGCACAAATATTTCACTTCATGAAGCGCTGCATTTTAGCTAAAAAAGAAATTTATTTTCTTTTAAATTATAACCTATATAGCATGATTTTTACAATTGTGCAGATATCTATGTTACTATATTGGTAGATAGCCCCACTTAAAAATATCTACAGATAAGTAGCAGGTTACAAGAATACTTAGGATATTTTCTGAAGGTGAAGCCATTATCTTTAGAAGTATAAACTGGAAAAGCTTACTTTAATAGATGGTATACTAGTGTGTAAATTCTATACATGATTTGAAATTAGTGACATTATTTTTGTGAAGAAAAAGAAACACTTCACAAATAATATAGTTACTATTTCATGCTTCAATACTAATGCCAAGATCAATACCATACAATAGCAACAATTGCTAAATACAAGAGGACCAGTACAAAAAGCATAGGTATATGCCAAGGACAAGTTACAGACTCCATTACACACATCCAATTAAAATGTAATCAGATATGAAAAGTCTTTATGGTTAAAACTATCAGTTCAACTATTTCTGTTCAAGAGGTCATTAAAAGATACTTAAACTATTGTCAGAAATGAGACTTCTGATACTTCTAATACCATCAGTGTTAGACTCCCTGCAATTTGCATATCAAGCAAATAGATCGACAGATAATGCTGTTAATATGGCTCTGCACTACATCCTACAACATCTTGAATCTCCAAAGACCTGCGCAAGGTCCTCTTTGTAGAGTCTAGTTCAGCATTCAATACCATCATACCGGACGTTCTTCTAACTAAACTAAATCAGCTAGGGGTAGCTGAACACACTTGTAAGTGGATCACAAGCTTCCTAACAGACCGGAGGAAGCAGGTGAAGCTAAGCAAAATCACATCAGATATCTGTACAATTAGCACATGGGTGCCCCAAGGATGTGTGCTTTTTCCATTTCTCTATATACCAATGACTGCTTCTCCATAACAATTGTAAACAGCAATCAGGAATGCGTTAAATCTGTCTGTTCCTGAATGGACTGAGTCTGCAATTCGTTAAGCCACACCTCTTCCTGTTACCTCCCAGCTTTAGACTCTGTCAAGTCTGGACAAGACGTGGTTTTTTGAGCTAATCCTTCCTGATTATCTCTTTCCAACTGTTACGAAGAAATACCATCTACATTGGCTTTCAGGTCAGCTGGTAGAGCAATCTTCTGCTGCATTCCAGTGTGTAGGGCTTTAGCCTGAAATAGCTGAGGGCTGCAAAGGTGGTATCGGACTGCTAGTTGGCAGATCTGATTGGGCAGCACTCACGAGCTTTGCTCCGCAGCGCTGGCCAAACAGCTTTGTAATAGCAGCCCTTTTTCCTTGGCTGATGTTGAGCTGCGGGATCGCAGCAGAGGTGAGGGCAGCACGCAGGAACCTAGTTCTGCAGTGCAAGCCTTGGAGCGCAAGGGACAATTCCGCATCATTTCCACGCTCGCTTGGAAGCCAAGGTTCTGCGAGCCAGTTGGGCGAGGCAAACGGTCTCCCTCTTATCCGCCTTGTTCCCATCGGTGCCAGAGAAATGTGGCACAGGGCAGTGCTCACAAGCTGAGCTCTGAACCGCTGACCCTAGGGAATCACAACCATTGGAACTACAGCCTTGGATCAAGGATCGTAATGAGGTGGGTGATGAGTAACAAGCGATTGGAGGAAACCAAGCACTTGTAATGCGTTTCTGCAGCACAGCCTTCCAGGCCCGAACTGCCTATTTAAATTTCAAAATGGCGGTCACCAGATCAGGACACAACATCTGCATGGTGGGAAGCCCAGTGCGCATGTGCCCAGAGGTGGATCAAGAGGCAGGGCCTTCAGGAGCGAGGCCTTCAAAAAGAAAGCCACATCAGCCTTCCAGGAAACCTCATAAGAAGCCTTCCAAGGCTGAGGAATAAAGGCACAAGGCCATAGAGAGAGCTATTTAAAAAGCTCAGAGAGAAGCGGAGAACAAAGCCAGAAGTCTCCAGGATATGGAGCAGGCTTCTTCCCTCCCGGCCATTTCAGTCCCTACAGAGTAGGATGATCCCCTTGAGGGGACATCAGCTGAAGCTTAGTCACCAGATGGGGCAAAGGAACTGGCCCCTGATCTCCCTAGCAACAGTGAATTGTTGTTTGGTGCTGCGCCAGAGCCAGAAGCTATATGAGAACAGCCTGTGAGATAGAGGGCTTCCTCTGCTGAGGCTACCTTTACACCCACTGCTGCAGACCTTTGCTTGGAAGAGCATTTGGAGTCACAAACCCCTGTCAGCATGGGGGGGGGGGTCTTGATTTCTGAGGCTGCAAGATGGGATTGCAGCTGGTCTGCAGAAAAGAGCAGAATCAGTGGTCTCCGAATTTCCTTTGGCCCAGGATTACCAACAAAATCTGGACTATTCACACGCATTCTCCAGTCAAGCCTCTCAGTCAGTCTTAACAAGCCCACCTGAGGATATCCTCTGTCTGGAGGATAAGAGGGCAGTGCAGTCGTTGGTCAAGGCCCACCTGTCAGCTGCCTGGGCCATTAAAGCCTCTACGACAGCATCCTTTTTTAGCAGAGCTTCTATGCTCTAGTTACGGCAACTGCAACAATGACTGCCGATTAATGACACAAGATCACAACAGGATTTTAACAAAATAATGGTGGCAATGGCATTTTTGGTGGACACTACACTGAATGCCTCCAGGTTTGTGGCAAAATCCATTGGCAGTTGCTCCAGACCATCTTGGAGAGCGTCAGAAGGGGGGACTTCCTCTCATCAGTGGACCTGACGGAGGTGTACCTTCATGTTCCCATCCTACTGGACCACAGACAGTTTCTCCGCTTCCATTATGCGGGGAAACATTACCAATATTGGGAATTGCCATTCGGCCTGTCCTCTGCTCCCAGGGTGTTCACCAAGCTGATGGCTGCTCTAGTAGGACATCTCCGAACCCTGCCAATAAGGATCCAGTTTTTTCTGGACGATATCCTTATCCAGTCCAGTTCGGAACCCCTGGTGAGGCAAGATCTGGCTACCACTATTCAGGTCTTATGGGACCACGGGTTTTCCATCAACCAGGCCAAAAGCCATCTGGTTCCCTCTACCTGATTGATCCATCTTGGGGCGATTATAGATACAGTAGCATCCAAGGTGTATCTGTCCCAGGAGTGCCAATCCAGTCTGAGGGAATTATCAAGACAAGTCGTGAGGGAGCATTCTGTGCCTTTGCTCCTGCTCTCCCAGCTCCTGGGAAAGATGGTGTCGGCCATCGCCATCATGCCTTGGGCTCACAGGGACACAGCAGGGACCTGCAGTGGTTCCTTCTTCCGTATCAGAGGGCCTACCTCAGCACATCCCCAAACAGAGTTCAGGTGCCCCCAGAGGTACTCCTCTCCCTCAGATAATGGGTTCTGAGGCAATCACCATGGGTTGCAGGTTCAGGGAACCTCATCACCTGATCCTAACCACTGATGCCAGCCTGTTTGGCTGGGGAGCCCACCTCGGACCTCACATGGCCAAGGGAAAATGGACTCAGGAAGATCTGAGCCACAACATAAATTGGTTGGAGCTCCAACTGATACACCTGGCTCTCAGGAGCCTCAAGGCATAGACATTCTGATGTTGACAGACAATGTGGCCGCCAAGGTCCACATAAATCGCCTCAGAGGGACCTATTCCAGGCCGCTCATGGAGGAGGCCAATCAACTGGGCCTCTGGGCAGAGACTCATCTGCTGTCCATTCGGGCAGCACAAATATCAGGGATGGCAAACGTGCAGGCCGACTGGCTCATCCGAGCATCAGTTGACCATGCGGAGTGGCGCCTGTATCTGTCCCTGTTCTGTGAATTGTTGAATTGCTTCGGTCTCCCGGCAGTTGACCCATTTGCCACCCAGGACAATCACCAACTACAAAGATTTTTCACCAGGTTTCCAACACCAGGGATGAAGGCAGTGGATGCCCTGTGCAGTCTGTGGCCTTCCAGACTACTCTATGCCTCCCCACTATCCCATTGATTTCCAAGGTCATCTGAAAACTACTGGAGGAGGAGGCAGAACATTTATGTCTCACCCTGCATTGGCACAGACAGCCTTGGTTTGCAGACCTAGTGCCACTATCAGTGGCTCGACCCTGAAGGATCCCTCAGCACAGGATCTCCCTCAGCCAAGGGGTGTTGGTCCACCCGAACCCCCAGTGGTTCCAGCTGAACACCTGGTGCTTGAGCAGCACCTGCTGAGTGAGGATAATATTTCCTCCAGGGTCATCAGGACGATCCAGGCATCATGCAGGGCTTCCACTAACTGTGTATATAATGCCACGTGGCGAGCCTTTTGCAGCTGGTGCACAAAAAAGAGACAGATTCCCAGAGAGGCTTCCATTGCCCATGTATTGGACTTCTTGCAAGACAGTTTAGATAAGGCACTAGCTCCCAATACTTCGCGGAGGCAGGTAGTAGCCCTCTCCTCCATTTTGACCTGCAGTGCTAAGCCCTTTCTCAGCACCTGTGATCTGGCAGTTCCTCAGAGATGCCACTAATCTTAGACTACCAGTGGTTCATCGGTTTACCACGTGGAACTTGACCAAAGTCTTAAACTCCCTCACCAAGACTCCCTTCAAGCTGCTGAGGGAGGTCAGTCTCCACTTTTTATCATACCAGGTGGCGTTTCTGGTGGCCATCATTTTTGTCAGGTGAATATCAGAGCTGACGGCTTTGTCTATCAGGCAGGACCTTTGTGTCTTCCATTCTGACAGAGTGATTTTATGCCTGGATCCAACATTTATTCCCAAAATTAACACATGGTTCCACAGAGCTCAGGACTTTTGTCCTGAACCTGTCCACCAATTGGAACACATATGACATACTTTAGATGTGCCGATGGCTCTCCACATCTATGTAAAAAGGACTGCACCCATAAGGAAGACAGAGTCCCTTTTCATATCCTTCCAACCTACTACTTTGGGGTATAAGGTCACTTCATCTACCTTGGGCAGATGGATTAGAGTGTGCATCGCTAAAGCATATGAGACCCAGGGCTTGCTGGTTCCGAGATGCATCACAACCCACTCAACTAGGAGTGCAGTCACTTCGGCTGCGTAGGCAGGCTTCCCTAGAGCTGCTACTTGGTTGTCCCCAACTCCATTTATCTGCCACTATAAGCTAGACACTTATGCCTCAGCGGAGGCTGCGTTCGGCAGGTGGATGCTCCAGAGAGGAGAGGCCAGGACCGAACGACACCCTCCAATAGGATAGCCAGCTTTGGTATGTCCCATTCCTGACTGCTGTTTCCAACCATTATGGAGAAGGGGCGTTGTTCCTACCTGAGCTGCTCCTTCTTGGCACGTTGGAAACAGCAATCAGCCCCACCAGGCTTTGCATCCGATCCTGGGGTCCTGGGAGGGATGTTTGTGTTTTATTCACAGATTAACACATAGTCTGCACTGATGCCTTTGTCAAAAGCTGGGAGGCAACAGGAAGAGGTGTGGCTTAACAAATTGCAGACTCAGTCCATCTAGGAACAGACAGAGTTAACCCATTCCTGACTGCTGTTTCCAACGTGCCTAGAAGGAGCATCTCAGGTAGGACCAACACCACATCTCAAATGATCCATCTGTTAAACTACTGAAGTCTGCAGATGATACAATATTGATTGGTCTCATTCGAGACAACGATGAATCCGCATACAGACAGGAGGTTGAACAACTAGACTCATGGTGCGACCGGAACAATCTGGAACTGAACACACTCAAAACTGTAGAAATGGTGATAGACTTTAGGATAAACCCTCCCATACTACCATCTCTTACAATACTACACAACACAATATCAACAGTAGAGACCTTCAAATTTTTAGGTTTTATCATATCTCAAGACCTAAAATGGACACCTAACATCAAAAAAGTCATCAGAAAAGCACAAAAAAGAATATTCTTTCTGCGCCAACTCAGGAACCTCAAATTGTCCAAGGAGCCACTGATTCAGTTCTATATAGGAACTATTGAGTCTGTCATCTGCACCTCTATAACTGTCTGGTTTGGTTCTGCAACCCCACAAGACAGATACAGACTTCAGGGGATAATTAGAACTGCAGAAAAAACAATTACTACCAACCTGCCTTCCATTGAGGACCTGTATACTGCATGAATCAAAAAGAGGGCTGTGAAAATATTTATAGACCCC
>JANHFK010457848.1:0-10424 GCA_036250565.1 Sibynophis collaris
CCATCCCACAATCTATCATCTAACCATCTCCCATCTATCCATCTAATCTGTCCTTCTGTCTACTGTATGTCTCTCTAATATACCTGTCTCTAATCTGTCTATCATCTCTATTTCTAATCTGTGTCTTTCTGTCTATCTGTCTGTCTCTAATCTCTACTGTATTTCTATTATCTTTCTATGTCTGTCTGCATCTGTCTGTCTATCTACCTACCTACCTACCTACCTATCTAATCTATCCCTAGTGTCTGTCTACTGTATCTCTTTCTGTCTCTAGTCTGTGTGTCTGTATGCATCTATCATTTTGTTTACAATTTTATACAGTATAATTTATGTATAGTTTTATTTCTGTGTACAGAATGTACCAAAAGTCAGACCCCATACAGAATTTATTGTATAATGTAGATAACATGTTCCAGTTGGTTGCCATTTTCTTCTGAACATCACCTTACTCCTTTGACCCCTTTGAATGTTCCTAAATACAGGAATATTTTCATAGGGGGGGGGATAAATATCTTGTTATTGGCCTATAGTGTTGTGTCTGTGTGTATGATATCCAGGCAAAAAACCTTGGTCTTGATTTTGGGACTCATCCTATACATGTAGATAGGAATATAATTTGATACACAGCAGAAAAACCTGGCCCTTTGCATTCCTTTCCTCACCTAAGGGCAGAAATGCTGTTTCCCTCCTCACCCCCAGCATGCAAACTGGGACATTATAAGATGTTGAATTGGGAAAGGATACTGTAAAAGTGGGAGTGTAAGTTGCTACTTTATGTTCCTTGTTTCTTTCTAAGTTTGCACAGGGGCTCTCCCAAGTTTATATTGAATTTGTAAAATTGCATGACTGGGGAAGTGACTTTGAAAAACATTTGAATAAAACTCTCTGCTGCTTTGATCTTTAAGTTGGTGTAGGGCCATCTGTTGACTTATAAAATTTACAGAACAAAAGAAAATCTTTTCCACAAAGACAGAGGAGATTTGGAGTTCTATAAGGTGTTATGTATAAGTGCCATGCTTACTGCTTCCATGATGGCCTGTATCACATATATAATGCTTTCTTTTCCTAACTCTACATCAGTTCCTCGGTGAAAAGGAAAATCTTTGGCCTCACATGATTGCTGGATCCAAGGAGGAAAGATGGAGGAGAGCAACCAGAAACAACATCGCAAGAAACACAGCGGTCCGAAGGCTGGCAAGAAAAAGAAACGCCATTTGAAAGATTTAGGAATCGAAGATGAAGAGGATGCCAGGAAGAGAAACCCCAAGGCCTTTGCGGTCCAGTCTGCAGTCCGCATGGCCAGATCCTTCCATAGGTCTGTGTGTTTTGCTCTGCTAACCCTGCCGCCATTATTGGCTCCAGACAGTCTTCTATGGGGTGGGACGGCAAATTATATTACAGCAAATAAGATCTGTTCGGGTTGTTTGTAAGAATAAAGGCAGGAGGATACAAATGAATATAAATAAATACATATCCTCAGTCTAGGGCCGTGATGGTGAACCTATGGCACGCGTGCCACAGGTGGCACACTGAGCCATATCTGTGGGCATGCAATCGTTGCCCTAGCTCAGCTCCACGCAAGCCAGCTGATTTTCAGGCTTTCCGGGCCCACTGGAAGTCAGGAAACGGGCTGTTTCCTGCCTCTGGAGGGCCTCCGGGGAGCGGGGAGGCCATTTTCACCCTCCCCAAGCTCCTAGAAAGCCTCTGGTGCCTGAGAAGGGCAAAAAACGGGCCCACTGTGAGGGGCTCATGCGTAGGGCCGTGGGGCACGAGAGGGCATTGAATTATGGGTGTGGGCACCCACGCATGCAACCCTCCATGCTCCCCCTGCTTTTGGCATGCAACGGCAAAAATGTTAGCCATCACTGGTCTAGGGCAAAGCATAGGCAAGTTTATAGTTTACAGCACAATGAGAGAAATGAATTAAATTGAGCAGATGAAGGCTTTCTGTAGAGATGGAGGCTCTCTTAAGTTTGAGACGTATCCCTCTCATCCCCATAGCAATGTTCAGGACCCCAAGGATACATCATGTAATTTGGTGGAATGTGACCAGACCCCAAGCTTCTTACTAGATGAAATGAACTTCTCTTCTGCCTGGCTAAAGGGTGGGATTTAAGAAAAAGCTAATCACTGAGCAAAACAAAAATCCAGTTATATTTTTTTTTTCTATTTGTTTCTGCATTTCTGTGTTCTCTGGAATAAGATTCATCTGAATGACAGCTTGCTTCTGAAACTTTGCAATGTAAGAATGAGAGCCTTAGTTTCCCACCCCAAGCTTACTGTTTGAATGGACTCTTAACTGTCTTTATTAAAACATTGTAAAATGAATCTGCCATTATTTTCAATATTCGACTTTCCAGTTAGAGTATGTAGTATATTCTTTGCAGGGACTGGATGGTGGGGGTTGCATATGAAAATGTTTGGAAACCCTTTCTTAGTCCTAGTAATAAGCCAGGGCCTACTACAGGTAGTCCTTGACTTACAACCGTTCGTTTAATGACTGTTCGAAATTACAACGGCACTGAAAAAAAATGACTTATGACTGTTTTGCACAGTTACAACCGTTGCAGCAATCCCCATGGTCAGGTAATCAAAATTCATCCACTTGGCAACTGACTCATATTTATGATGGTCGCAGTGTCCCCGGGGTCATATGATCCCCTTTTGTGACCTTCTAACAAGCAAAGTTAGTGGGGAGGCCAGAGGTTCACTTAACCATGTGACTAACTTAACTGCAGCGGTTCACTTAACAACTGTGGCAAAGAAGGTCTTAAAATGAGACAAAACTCACTTCAGCAGCTGCCTCTCTGAACAATGGAAACGTTGGGCTCAGTTGCAGCCGTAAGTCAAGGACTACCTGTGTTTATACCTGAACGTCGTAGACATGATCATGTTTTTAACTCAACTGCAACTCTTATCCTTAAAACAGGACCCAGGATTTGAAAACCAAAAAGCATCATATTCCAGTGGTGGATCGTACTCCCTTGGAACCCCCTCCAGTGGTCGTAGTGGTGGTGGGTCCTCCCAAGGTTGGGAAAAGCACCTTGATAACATGCCTCATTAAGAATTTCACAAGGCAGAAATTGGTTGAAATTCAAGGCCCTGTGACCATCGTATCAGGTAAAAAAACAAAAACAAGAACACCTCTAGAGTTTGCACCAAGGGTGAAATCTAGCAGGTTCTGGAGAACCAGTAGCGGAAATTTTGACTAGTTTGGAGAACCGGCAAATATCACCTCTGGCTGGTCCCAGAGTGGGATGGGAATGGAGATTTTGCAATATCTTTCCCCCAGGAGTGGGGAGGGAATGGGGATTTTCTAGTATCCTTCCTCTGTCACGCCCACCAAGCCACGTCCACAGAACCGGTAGTAAAAAAAAAAAAGATTTCACCACTGGTTTGCTCCCACCGCTACTCTCAGTTTTAGACGCTGACAATTTGGCTCTACTCTGAAACAAAGATCAGTGCTGACCAGAGGCCTGCAGAATGTTTTTGGGTGAAAACCTGACCCCCAAAACATCTTCCTTCCTCCCCCTGTCCTTACCACTTTATATAGAGGGATGACCGAGAGCATCCTGTTCTATGGCATTACTGTCTGTTTTGGAAGCATTACTGCTTCGGACAGGAAGGTGATGAAGAGAGTGGTGAGGACAGCATAAAAGATTATTGGCAGTTCACTCCCTTCTATCCAGGACACGGCATATAAGAGACTTGGCTACCCTTCTGTGTTGGGACTTACTCCATTTTCTACAGTTATTTTACATTATATTTTATTTTGCTGTCTTCATTATTTTTACAAATAACTCAAGGCAACATATGCAACACACCTCCCTCCTCCTATTTTCCCCATAGCAACAATCCTGTGAAGTTTGTTGGGCTGAGAGAGAGAGAGAGAGATATTGTTTTCATGGCTTTTATGACTAAGGCAGGATTTGAACTCAGGGTTGCCAGCTTTTTAGCTTGGTACCTTAACCGCTAGGCCAAACTAGTTCTCTAACTAACTTGCTTTATCTGGATATATCATCTCTCATATAACCAGGTTTTGTTTTGTTTTGTTTTTAATGTGAGATTGCAATTTTTTTAAAAACAACATCTTTGTATTTTTAAACAAAGTTATAACAATCTTCCTTGTTCTGTTTCTTGCTTTTGGCGGCCAGGTAAAAAACGCCGGCTAACCATAATTGAATGTGGGTGCGATATTAATGCGATGATTGACCTTGCCAAAGTTGCCGATCTGGTAAGTTTTATTGGTATATCATGAGACGGAGATAGGTTTCCTCAAGACAAAAATCCGATTGAAGAAGCTTAACGTTAATTAGTACAGGTAGACCTTGACTTTTACAACACTTCCCTTAGTGACCGTTCAGAGTTACAACGTCACTGGAAAAAAAGTGATTCATGCCCATTTTTCACACTTACGACCGCTGCAACAGCTCCATGGTCACGGGGTTTACATTTGGATGCTTGACAGCTGACTCAGATTTATGACGGTTGCAGTGTCCCGGGGTCACCTTCTGAGAAGCAAAGTCAGTGGGGATGGGGAACCCAGATTCACTTAACAACCATTTTACTAATTTAAGGACTGCAGGGATTCACGCAGCAAATGGGGCAAGAAAAATTGTAAAATGGAGCAAAATTAACAAATTTCTCACTTAGCAACGTAAATTTTGGGCTCAATTGTCATAAGTTAAGGACTACCTGTATATTAATTTTCAGTGGCCTTGGAGCTGAGCTGAACTGAAACTAAACAGGTAGTCCTCCACTTATAACAGTTCATTTAGTGACAGTTAAAAATTACAACGGCGCAGAAAAATAAGTGACTTAGGACCGCTTTTCATAGTTACGACCTTTGCAGCATCCCCACAGTCACGTGATCAAAATTCAGACACCTATCAACTGACTCATACTTACGACGGTTGCAGTGTCCCAGGATCATGTGATCCCATTTTGCGACCTTCTGACAAGCAAAGTCAAAGGGGAAACCAGATTCAATTAACAACCAGGTGACTTAACGTATCAATTGCAATGGTTCCACTTAACAACTGAGGCAAGAAAGGTCGTGAAACAGGGCAAAGCTCATTCTACAAATGTCTCACATAACAACAGAAATTTTGGACTCAATTGTGGTCGTAAGTCAAGGACTCCATGTATATGATTTTAGACATTTTCTAAAGTCTAAGAGGTATGGCTACTTCGTTGTAAAATACATTAAGAATTGGTTTCCATCCTAACATTTTGGCCTAGGAAGAAGACACCTTTCAATTCAATATCCTGGGTTTTTTTGTGCATAACAGTGAACCCCAATTGTATGTTCTTCTTTCTTTCTTTCCACATTCTTGTAGTAGTTGGAATAATTAATTTGCCAAAATAAATACCAGTTTATTTTAATTTCATTAATAATGAGATATATATTGCAAGTTGGAACATAACCATTAGTTTTAATAACTAGGAAGGTCTGATAGAGTAAGGCCACTTAAGGTCAGGGGTCTCCATCCTTGGGAACTTTTAAGACATGTGTCACTGTTCCAGAAAAAACCAACTCCAATTAAAAACTCTGAAACAGACATTTTCTCAAAGTTCCATTTATTAGAGTAGGAATACTGGCACATCTGGGAAAACCTGAATCTGCTAGGTTTTCCCTCAGTGAATCAAAATTATCCCCTCACTCATCAGTCCAACACATGGTCCAATCACCGTCTGTCCCATCTTGAGACATTACTCCAACCACTCCTTCTCCAGATGCAGGACTGTCATGACCTTGACCGAAAAGAAGAATGTTATTTTGTCTAAACACATTCCCGCTGCTAAATCCCCCCTCCTACTTTCCCATACACGAGAAGGTGGCAGTGTGGAAGCTTCCGGTGCTAATATGGCTTTCAAAGCTGACAACTTATAGACTTCAACTCCCAGAATCCCTCAGCCAGCTGAAGAATTCTAGGAGTTGGAAGCCCACGATTCGCAATGTTGCCAAGGTTGGAGTACCCCAGACCTAAGTGACTTTTCCTTTTGGAGAAAGGAGACACGGTGAGAACAGATTTTGTCCCTACCCTTTCTACGAACACATCTACCGATCCTTTTTGGTGTAAGCAACGTTATGCAAAACCCCCCAAAAAGGTGTATAGGAAGCAAAATAAATTAAAGATGGGAGGAAGAAAAAGGGAATCTAATTTGATGTAAGCATTGTTATTCAAAGCACTGAAAAATGTTGTATAGGGAGCAAAAGAAATTAAAGATGGGAGGAAAAAAGGGTAATAATTTAAGTTCTATCAATGCATTCAATAGATAAGCACATGAAAGTTGACCTTCATCAGTATTTACTTAGAGTGGGCATGTTTTAGTGAGATTTAAAAAAAAGTGCATCGGGTTGGTTCCCCCCCCCCCCCCAAAGTATATTTATTTATTTTCAATTTCCCTCTCAGGCTTTGATGCTGATCGATGCCAGTTTTGGATTTGAAATGGAAACCTTTGAATTTCTGAACATTTGTCAGGTCCATGGCTTCCCCAAGATCATGGGTGTTCTTACACACCTGGACAGCTTCAAAAATAACAAGCAGCTCAAGAAGACCAAAAAGAGATTAAAGCATCGGTTCTGGACTGAGGTCTATCAGGTATGACATGCCTCAACTTGCCTTCCACGACTGGGAAAATATATCAAAAATGAAAAAAAAAACCCAACCCAAGAGGTGTTGTAACTTTATAATTCCATTTTAAAATCACAGATTGACGGGTGCTGTTTTCACTAGTTTTCAGCTCAGTTTGATTTAACC
This sequence comes from Sibynophis collaris, assembly GCA_036250565.1. Classification (NCBI taxonomy): domain Eukaryota; kingdom Metazoa; phylum Chordata; class Lepidosauria; order Squamata; family Sibynophiidae; genus Sibynophis; species Sibynophis collaris. Next base: position 6,765 of record JANHFK010457848.1, read on the forward strand.
ACTAGAGCAGGTTAGAACGCTGGAGACTGTGAGTTCAAGTCCCGCCTTAGCCGTGAAAGTCAGCTGCATGACCTTGGGTATGCTTTCTCAGCCCAACCCACCTCACAGGGTTGTTTTTGTTTTAGGGAAATAAGAGCAGGAAGGTGCGTTGGATATGCTCCTTGCCTTGAGTTATTTGTAAATATAATAAAGGCGGGAAATAAATCTCATATCCTCGGGGTTTTTTAGCAGATGTTATGATGAGACATCATTGTTACTATATGATTATTACTGATCTTGTGAATGCTATTGTTATTATGATAATGATGATTGCTCAAACTAACTATACCCAGACAACACACTGTTTATATTGACCCGTGATGGCGAACCAGCTCCAGCAAGCAGGTGCATGCTACCTTTCACCCCTTCTGGGCCCACCAGAAGTTGGGAAATGGGCTGTTTCCGGTGTCTGGGGGAGGTGGGGGGGAGGCCATTTTCGCCCTCCCCAGGCTCTTAGAAAGAATGAAAAAATAAACAATAAAAAAGAGAGTTAAAGAGGTAGGACCGGCAAGTACAAATTGATAGGACTTCGACTTATGACCACAATTGAGCCCAAAATTTATGTTGCTAAGTGAGACATTTGTTAAGTGAATTTTGCCCCATTTTGCAACTTTTCTTGCCAGAGTTGTTAAATGAATCACTGCAGTCGTTAAATTAGTTACATGGTTGTTAACTGAATCTGGCTTCCTCATAGACTTTGCGTTTCAGGAGGTCGCAAAAGGGGATCACAGGAACCTGGGACGCTGCAGCCATCATAAATGGGAGTCAGCTGACCCAGTATCTGAATTTTGATCACATGACCAGGGGAGGCTGCAAAGTTCGTAACTGTGCAAAAGGGCCATAAGTCACATTTTTCAGCGACATCGTAATTTTGAACAGTCACTAAACAAAGTGTTGTAAGTTGAGGACTACCTGTATCTAGCTCTATGAAAGCAAAGATAAAAGTTATAAACAGGTCCTTCTTGTTTAGCAACCACAGTTGGGACAGTTGTTAAGCAAGTTAGTTGCTAAGTGAAACCATGACTGCTTATGATCCAACTTCACTTTTCCTTTGCTTTACGGACTTGCGAAAGTTGTAAATAGAAATGTAGGTCAGAAAGTTATTTAAACCTCACCACTGTAACTGTGATCAGTCACTAAAGGAATCAGTCGCTAAACAAGGACTACCTGCATAGGATAAAATGTCCTGTGAAACTGGCATCATTTTTACCTATGTTCTTCTAACAATGTGACTTTTCTTTATTTGGGACAATACCATGGTGCGCATACGTGTTTACCTGCCATTCACTCAGTTTGCATTGACTTTCAAATTTTCATCTTAACCCAACCAAGTTTTAGCAGGTAATTAAACTACTCCTGTATTCAAGGAAAGAAATACCATTTCTGGGTAAAAAGACAACAGCAGTTAAAGGCAGTGAATTGCATAAATTGCAACTTAAGCATACGTGCGTTCTTTGAATTTATTTAATTATTAAATTTAGGGTGCCAAATTGTTTTACCTCTCCGGGATGGTGCACGGAGACTATCAAAAACAGGAAATCCACAATCTGGGGCGGTTTATCTCCGTGATGAAATTCCGTCCCCTGACTTGGCAGACAACTCATCCCTACGTCTTGGTGGACAGGTAATTTGTTTCATTCCAATTGACCTTCCTGGACTTTTTTCCCTCCCTTCCTTCCTTCTTTCCTTCTTTCTCTTTCTTGAACTCTCCTCCTTCCTTGACTGTCTTTTCTTCTTTCTTTGACCTCCCTCCCTCTCTTCCTTGAACTTCCTTCCTTGACCTTCCCTGATTCTCTTCACATTCCTTCCTTTCTTGATGTCCCTTCCTCCCTTCCTTGACTTTCCTTCCTTGACCTCCCTCCCTCCCTCTCCTCCTTCCCTTCCTTGAACCTCCTTCCTTGACCTTCCCTGACTTTCTTGACCTTCCTTCCTTTCTTGATGTCCCTCCTCATTTCCTTGACCTCCCTCCCTCCCTTGATCGTCCTCTCTCCCTCCTTTCCTTGACCTTCCTTCCTTGGCCTCCCTCTCTCCCCCTTTTGCTAATGGCATGAAAATAGATTAAAAATGATTCCCATCCCAGGGTATAGCAACTTGAGAGGATTTGGGCAAAGGTAGATGAGCCTGAAGAAAAGTTCACTTTAAATGATAAGTATTCAAAGTATTCAAAGCAAAGTATTCAAAGTTTCAGGTAGTTAAAGGGAGGCTAAACCATCAGGAATGATATGTATGATTATTGTTGTTGTCATTTACTTATATGCCACCCTTCTCACCAACACGACAACTATTGTGCCAGTTTAGAGTACACATAATGTTTTCCATCTCCTCCTAAACATTCTAACCCGGATATTGTTATAATCTGCAGGATGGAAGATTTGACAAACCCAGAGGCGATCAGGGTTAATCCAAAGTGCGACCGGAAAGTTTCCCTTTATGGTTATCTAAGAGGATCCCACTTGAAAAACAAAAGCCAAATACACATAGCAGGTGGGATAAAATCAGAAGGAGTTTTTTTTTCTTTGCTACTATATTTTGTCATCAAACGACAATGCTTTTAAGAGATGCCAAGAACTGCTTCCTCACTGCTTGGGGAGAATGCGAAGAGTCCTTGAAAACGATCTTAGCTTTGAAAAGGGGCTTGTCCTGTTCCTAGTTAAGGTGGAAAATAGGAAAGCTTGACCGTGATTTGAAGGAAGGACTTTGAGCCAAACATGTCAACAGAACATCTCTCTGTAGTTCATGAAAGCAGCCCAACTATTTCTAGCCTTTCGTGCAAAAAAAGAGAGATGCCATTGCTTTTTAAGAGTTGCACAAACCGGTGTCCTTTATTCTCAACAGCTTTAAAGTAGGTGAACTTCAACTCCCAGAATTCCCCACCCCAGCAAGTCCATACATTTTTAAAGTTGCTGAAGATGGAAAACACTAGCATAAACATTGATGTGTGGATTCCTTAAAAGCATTTAAGCTTTTCGTGGAAGGCTGAATAAATTTGGGCTGCTTGAACAGATAGAGCAGGCCAAAAGCTCAGTTGAGGTCCAGAGTCCTCCTGTATCATTTTGGATGTGGGTGAAGCCTTAGATGACAAGGCTTCTATAATTGTGGGGTTATAAAACCAACATCAGGAAGTCGGTTGTACTAAATAATTTAACTAAAGAAATGTTTACATTTATTTCTAAATGGAATCTCTTATTTCCTTGAAGTTAGGATAGCTGTTTAGTTTTATGGTTGTAGAGTTTTTACCACTGAAACAGGGTCCCTGTTATGAGATGGGCGGCCAGGCAAATATTTAAACAAATCAATAAATTTGTTTTGCAATTTTTAGATCTCCATATCAGTTATTCCTGTATGAAATGCAAAGCAAATTACAATAATATCCGTGTTTCCCTGAAAATAAAACCCGATCTTGTATTAATTTTTTCTCCAAAAGACACATTAGGGCTTATTTTCCAATTGGGTCTTATTTTGAGGAAAACATGGTAACCGTTTTATAAGTCTCTGTGTGTGTGATTTGTCACAACAGATTATTTATATTGTGAGGCAGGTTAGAGAAATGTTGGTAGCAGGAAGCCAAGGGTTAGAATTAAATTCCTTTTGATCGGCAATAAAGGTCTGCTGGCTTTCTTC
>JANHFK010457948.1:0-10412 GCA_036250565.1 Sibynophis collaris
TGCCATTGTAACTTTGAAAAGTCACTGAATGAATTGTTGTAAGTCGAGGACTCTCTGTACTTGTCAGAATTCAAAGCTTTTTCTCTTTTGCCAAAAGTCTACCCTGCTGGATTAATTACCTTATCTTGCCTTGCTGGATTTATAGTTGGAAGTTTTTTCTGCTTACAGGTTTGTGGGAGGGTTTTTCTCCAGACCGGAGAGTAAAGGGGAAGTTGGGGGCAAAGTTAGGAGTTAATAAAGGGACTCCTACTTATTCTCTGGCTCTGCTGCCTTTGTGCCATGCATCACACAAAAGTAAATTGACAAGAAAACATGAAACTCCTTGTTGCCAGAAGCAGCAGAAAGCCAGTTAGGCACTCAATGGTGACAGAACCACTGAGGAACATCTGGCAGCAGCTGGCTTTCGTAAGCAATTTGAATCGATCTTTTGGGAAGCACAGGAATAGCGGTTTTTCAAAAGAGAATTAAATCCATGTTTTTAAGGAGACCTTGTAAGATCTGGCGAGTACTTTGGAAAGCATCAGTGAGGCATTAGATAGGCAGATAGCTCTAAGGGAACCACATGGCATCAGTCTCTCATGCCACCAAAATGGTAACGGAGGGCAATGCCCAAGAGTAAGAGAGGAGGAAATATTCCCACGACAACCTGAAATGGCCGGTAGATGTTAAGCAAACCCCATTCCCTAATCCTCAATTTGTTTGCTCAAGCTTTGGGTGAGGGTGGACGGGGCCCTTTTTTAAAGGTAGGTTTTGCGTATGTTTTTGTATGGAATGGCTGGATCCCATCTTGTCAATTTATTTTGTGCGGTATGGTGCTTTTATCTTGCTTTGATATATTGTGAGCCGCCTAGAATCGATTCAGAGTCGAGCCGTGACTATATTGAATTAAAGAAATTAAAGAAAGCATACTAGATCAGGCCCACGGCAGAAACTCTACTGAGGGATGACACAAAAGACCACTGTTCATTAAGACTGAAATAGCTAAATCTGCCTTTGAAAAACAACTCAAAAGGCAACATCATGAAGCTACAGCATATTAAAAGGATTACCAAGGCCTGTTTGTATCACAGTTAGGGAACGGAAGAATGAGCTCACAATCAATTAATCTACGTGCGTGTATATGTTAATTCTGCCAGAGGTTACACTGTTTGTATTCTTTACATCTGTTATTAGAATATCTGGAAAATAGAGATTAGTAGGATTGCAGGAGAAATATTGGTCCCCGCTGCAAAATATCCTAAGTGCCAAAAATAAAGCCTGCAGGCAGACTAGGAACCAGTGGTGGGATTCACTGGTTGTAACAACTGGTTTGCTTCACGCGCCATCCGGAGGCCAGAAAAAGGCCCATTTCCGGACTTCCAGTACTTCCGGTAGGCCCGTTTTTCACCCTCCCTAGGCTCCACAGGCTTTCCTAGAGCGTCCAGGAGGGGGGAAACAGCTTCTCCCAGGCTCTGGAGGCCCAAAATGGGCCCATTTCCAGATTTCCATGACTTCTGGTAGGCGTCACCCGGGCTCCCAGAGCCTTTACACGTGGCCTGCACTTACCTGGCATCCAAAACAGGCCACATGGAGACTCCTGTGGGTTGCGGGACAGGGTCCGCCAGTCCTTGGAACAACCGGTTTGGCGAACCAGATTAAAATTAACATCCGGTTCGCAGGAACCGATGTGAACCGGTAAGAGTTCCACCCCTGCTAGAAACATGGTAAATGACAAGCCATGATCAATTGATCACGCAGATCAAGAGAAAAATGCAGAAAGGCTGCTGATTTGGATAAATTGTGAGATAGGCAATGGTTTCATTTCATCTGTCTAGAAGTTTGTAAATGGCTTGGAAAGCCCACTAATGGTTCTGAAGGTGGTATGGAAATCTAGATACTGTTCTTAATTTCTGGGACCTAATTTCTTTCTCTGCTTGGTTTGCTGGAAATAGACTAGTGGTTGGTTCAAGGGCAACCACCTCACCCATATTTACTCTGGGATTGATTGCCAACTTCTCCCCTTTTTCTTTGTGATGATGTTTTTCCCTTCGTGTCCAGGAGGTAGATGAGGTGAAGCAGAACTACCAGAAGCTGCAGGATGAATTGGAGAAACAGCCCAAGGATGTCCTGCTCAGACTGAAAAATCTTAGGGAGGAAGCCCAGAACCTCCTAGATAAGGCCAACAGCAGCAAAAGAAAGCTGGAAGGTGAGAATCCAAGAGGAGAGTTTGGCTACATCCCAACCTCTTGTATCTTCTCTGATTATACACATATATTCAAAAAATAAACGTTGTGTGGTAATGATGGATATTTACTGACAGGTGGTATGGGAAGAGAGCTACATTGTCCAGTGCAAAGTCCACATTTTGGATAGAGAGGACCATTGGTTTGAAAGAGGGATAAATACAGATAGTCCTCAACTTACGCCCACAATTGGTTGCAAAATTTATATTGCTGTGAGAAATTTGTTAAGTGAGTTTTCCCCCTTTCTACGACTTTCTTTGCCACATTTTTTAAGTGAACCACTGCAACTGTTAAATGAATAACATGGTTGTTAAGTGAATCTGGTTTCCCTATTGATTTTGCTTGTCAGAAGGTCGCAAAAGAGAATTATCTGTCCCCGGGACACTTTAACTGTCATAAGTGGTGTAAGATTTCCTGTCTAGGCAGGGGGTTGGACGAGAAGACCTCCAAGGTCCCTTCCAACTCTGTTATTATTATTATATTATTATTATATTATTATAAATGTGAGTCAGTAGATGCTGGGATATTTATGGTAAATTAATAATAGTGCAGCTATTCAAATCAAGGCAGGTTTTGTAAAAATAAGTTCAGGGCCATTATCCTCACCAAAGCTCAGAGTTTTGAAGTAACAGTACGATCAGAATCCATCATTTCTTGGTTCATACTGTAACAGCTTTGGCATTTTGCTTCATACATTTCACTCCCCGTCTTTAAAAAAAAAAAGGGGGGGAAACCACCTTGCTATTTCAGGACAGTGTTTCTTAGTCTGGGGCCTTTAGATGCGATGGAATTCCTGGTCTGCATCTTAGTGTAACTAAAGTTGCATTTTTGCCAAGCTGGATAGAAATTCTGGGTGTTGCAGCAGTATAAATCCTATGATTCTGGAAGGCACCCGAGTAAAGAAAGTGTTCCACAGACTGCAATGTCTCAAATTTTAAAAAATTCTGGCTATTCTTTCAGAATTGGAGAAGCGCTTTGAGGACAATGAGAAAGAAATGGCAAGCAAAACCACAAAACTGCAGGAGTTGGAGGACACTGCCCTGAAATTACTGAAGTATATCCGAGACAAAGCCATTGCCTATGCTACCTGCTAAGGTCAAGGTTTCTGTGGACAGCCTTTTGGCTTGGCTTCCTGCCAGCTCCGGACACAACTATGGTATGGTGCTTTCTACTGACGTCAATAACTGGCTCTTAGAGACAAGACTTTGGCGGTAAATCCAGGGTCTTAATGTAACCCAGATCATTTCATCCTCAACTGACTGTAGCACTTAAATCTACTCGGGATCAGACGTTAATGGGATGATTCTAATGTGAATGTTTTGTAGGAACAATATGTCTAGTCTGTTTTGACCCAGGACTCTGGAACATAGGCCAGTTTCTGAAGGCATCAGGAGAGATAGAATATTTCCCCTGTAGTCGTCGAATGGAAACCAGTTTGATGTAGTGGTTAAGGCAACAGTTTGGTGTAATGGTTAAGGCACTAGGCTAGAAACCAGGAGATTATAAATTTTAGTCTTGCCTAAGGCATGAACCAGCATGGTGACCTTGGGCCAATCCACTCATTCTCTGCCCTAGAAAAGAGCCACAGGCAACCCACTTCTGCAATCTTGCCAAGAAAACAGCAGGGACTTATCCAGGTAGTTGCCCCCAGTCAACCATGATTTGAAGGTACCAGATTGTTATCCTAGTCATACTCTTTCGGTACCTCTTCCTATCATTCATAATGTTATTTTCATTATAGTGTGGAAACAACCATCATTTCTGTATCATCCATCCAGGCTGCCAACATGAATGCCATAAAAGCTGAATTTAATTTACTGCCATTTGAGATTACTGATCTTTCCTGACATCTTTTTAATTAGTGGTGCCTTTTTTTTTTAAATAAAGTAATGCACATATACACAAAAACAATATTTTTCTAAGAGATTTTCCTATCCTGGTTCCCTCAACTCCCATAGTCATCAATTAGCAACTAGGCGTTGGTTACAGCAACATGCATGCAAACTCAAAATTAGGAGAATTTTCCTAACTGTGACAATTGTTAAGCAGTGAAATCCTTTCTGGAGATATGGCAGCTCCATCACTGGTGGTTTTCAAACAAAAGCTAAACAACCATTTGTATGACGTGATATAAAGATCTTCTAGTCCAGGGTTGGACTAAAACATCTCTGTGATCATTTTCAAATTACTATTGTATGATTTTAAGTCCAACACCGCTGGTTTGTAGAAGACTGCAGGCCATGACACAATATTCACCTCCTATGAATACTTAGTGAAGATCTCCTACATCCCACTCCACATGAGGAACTTCCACTAGTGAGTTAATGTCAGTAATGATTATTTTGGGTTACCAATTATAGCCATCAGCACACATTAATATTATTTTTTTTTAAAACAAGTTATGGAAAGCATGCTTAGCATGGCTTCTGGAATTCTGTCCAATCCCTTAAGAGTGGCTCTATTCTGGGTCACCAGACCAGAATAAATGGGGGGCTTAAGAATAGAGCAGCTGGTAGCATCCTATTATGAGTCTCTCATAGGGATAACAGAGTAACAGAATTGGAAGGGACCTTGGAGGTCTTCCTGAGTCCCGGAAGGGAGAAGGGCGGTATATAAATTCAATAAATTGAATTGAATTAAGTTGAATTCTAATTCAACCCCCTGCTCAGGCAGGAAACCCTATATCATTTCAGACCAATGGTTGTCCAATCTCATCTTAAAAACTGCCAGTGTTGGACTATCCACAACTTCTGAAGGCAAGTTGTTCTACTGATTAATTGTTCTGTCAGGAAATGTCTCCTTAGTTGTAGGTTGCTTTTCTCCTTGATTAGTTTCTATCCATTACTTCTTGTCCTGCCTTCAGATGTTTTGGAGAATAGGTTAACCCCCTCTGCCTTAGATATTGGAACACTGCTATCATGTCATACCCAACTCCAGCAACTATTCTTCATATGTTTTAGCCTCCATGTTTCTGAACTTTATTATTCTCCATCAGATCCAACACAATTTTCTAACTCCATTTTTCTTTTCTTGATTTCTTCTCCTGCACACACCCATTAAATATCCAGTTTTGCTGATCGAAAGACACACAGACTGATAGGCAGGCATAATCCTAAATCCCTTTATATAATTTCTTTCCAACAGTCTGTTGGGCTGGGAAGAATAAAAAAAGATTGATATAGATTCATACCAGTTTTAATCTTAATAGCTTAGAATGAACTCTAGTTCTCTTATTTCCCTGTACAAGCAAAATGTAAGGAGAGAAAAGGGTTTCCCCAAAGTCTGTGGATGAACTGTCATCCAACATTGATTAAACATTAGATGGAGATTGAGAATTGGACAATTTAGCAAATGATCGGTTAGGGATGATTTATTGGGATGACATAGGAGATTCTCTTTTAACCGCGTTGACAAAAGCAGAGCAATCAATTAATGGATGTTTTTACCTTATTGACATGTCTCCTCCCCTTCAGACCCATCGGCTACAATACAGCTGGCATTGAAGGCAATCCTAGATTTCATTATGTCTTTGCTTTTTCTTTCTTTTCACTTCCATCCATCATTCAACTTGATTCCCACAGCCATTTTTTTAACCTAGAGAAGACTGTGTTTCAAAGCTACTTAGGTAGATATTTAATCCAATACAGCCAATAGCCCTTAGACTTATATACCGCTTCATAGTGCTTTTTACAGCCCTCTCTAAACGGTTTACAGAGTCAGCATAATTGCCCCCCAACAATCTGGGTCCTCATTTAGCCCACCTCAGAAGGATGGAAGGCTGAGTCAACCTTGAGCCTGGTGAGATTCCATCTGCTGAAGCAGTCAGCTGAAGTAGCCTGCAGTACTGCATTCTAACCACTGCGCCACCTCGGCTCTATATATAGTATACCCTCCTCCATTTAATGTTTTCCTGCTGCAGATGTAATTATCTGGAGATAAAGAAATGCCTCACTACTCCTATGCGTTTTCCTAACTTAATGGAACTAGACGTCTGTGTTCTGAATTCTTCCCTGTTTTATTGGCCCAATGGGCCATCTCTAATTCAGCCGCAGGATGGAAAATGAGGGTGTCACCTCTATCAAAGTGGAATTTTAAAATGTTCTTTCCTTGTAGTAATAAAGCCTTTGACCTTTCTGATTTTCTGGTGTATACTTATATATCCATGCCTTGCCTCCTGATACACTAATCTTATTTATGTTTCAAGGAATTCCTGTGAACCCTGAACTCTGAAACTGCAGCTAGATATTTCGGCTTTACTTTATCTATTTGCGATGGGAATCCCCTTTTCTTTGCTGAGGCAATTTTTCCTGGCCTAGGCTTTTAATGAAGACTTCCCTATCCTAGTGTTTTCCAAACATATTGGACACGAACCCCCATCATTCTCAGCCAACATGAGGAAAAAAATGTGCAGGGGTACATTAATAGCTGGGTGTCAGACAAAAATCAAACATATCTTTTTCACACCAATATTAAATCTCTCGGATTTTATCACATCCACAGTACTAAGAGGAGGGATTAACAGCAGAAGCTAAACATGATCTCTAAATAAAAGGAAAGAACAATGCTTCACTTATTTCCAGATACAGGCAGGGTAGTCCTTGATTTACGACCACAATGGGAATCAGAATTTCCATTGCTAAGCAAGTAGTGAAGTGATTTTACAACCTTTTTTGCCCCCCAGAGAAATGAAATCAGCTTCCCCCATTAATTTTGCTGCTCAGAAGTCGTCTGGGAAGATTGCAAATGGTGATCACATGATTCTGGGATGTTGCCATCATTGTGAATACATGCCGGTTGCCAAGCACCCAAATTCTGATCATAGGACTATGGGAATGCTTGATGGTTATACAGTAAATATGAGGATCGGGTTATAAGTCGCTTTTTTCAGTGGCTGTTGTAATTTTGAATGATTGCTAAATGAATGGTTGTAAGTCAAGGACTACCTGTAACAGAGAGAGAAAAACAAATGTGTTTTTGTGATAGTTCCTCTCACAGCTGGCTTTTAAGCTAGAAAGGAAGAAGAGGTGTGTTAATATTTTTCCATCTGTTTCTCAACAGGTTGGATAAATTTGAGGCAAATGAAATCTGTCACCTAATGACTTGATTTTTCATACTCATTCATCTGTGCTCATACTTGGCTAAATTTTATCAATAAAAACTTGTTTTTGTAAAAAAAAATAAACCTACAGCATGATCAACTACATCGTAGGGATATAGCCAGTATGTTGTTGCTTTAGTCTGTCACTGTATTATTATTAATCATTTCAATTTTACACACACACACACACACACACACACACACGATTGATTGATTGATTGATCGATTGATCGAAAGGAATTAGTTCATATTTTCCAGCTAAGAGGTACTGGCCAAGGTCCCAAATGTTCCTAGTTCACAAAATAGATAAGCAGCCTTTGTACCATTTTTCCCTCCTCACACATAGCTGTGATCTGGAAATGACTTGCCGAAATTCACAGAACTTGGCAGATGAAGGGAAGTATCTACAGTATGTCTCCCGAAGCAGTGCCTAAAGGCTTATTCCTAGATCGACACTAGAAACAAGATACATTCTATGGCTGGAAATAAGATTGCCCTTTTAGAATGAATCAGCTGATTGAAGCAGGCAGGATCGGACCCCAGTGCAGGCTGCTGGATCCATTGGATGCGCAGTGCATGTTTTGACAAACAGCCTTTAGCTTTGGGTGGAGAAACTTTGTTTTGCCGTCCCTTCCCATCGTACAGCATCACAGCGGCAACAACCAGCATTGGCAGAGCTTAAATAGATCTCTTTCATTTTGTACCCTCCTTTTCTGGAGTCTCCGGTTGCCAGTATAAAAATCTCTCAAAAGTGGGAGGGGAGGGGGCACCTCGCGTTAAAAAAGCAGGAGGGGGAGACACGCCTAACTTGCATTAAGAGAATTCAGAACTACGCTCAGCTCTCCGCATGAAAAGGAGCAAGCTAGGGAAAGCACATTCCAGTCCGTCTGGAAGACCAGCCCACTTTGTACATGAGAAAAGCTGGAGCCTGCTCTCTCTCTCTCTTCTTAGCAGGGATGGGAGTCTGTCCACCCACTGCACGGAGGAGTGGGGGGAAATGGGTACTGTGTTAAGAAATAGGCAGACGTGACACTGGCAAGTCAACTAGTACAGATTATACACTAGGCAGCCCTCTACTCCTGGAAGATCGTTTAAAACCAGATTATACACCCATGGAACTGCTGTAGAAGCTGAATTTTTGAGTCTGGAGCCATAGGAAGTAGAATTAATCTGACAAACTGGAAGGCAGACAATCCCTTCTCTTTTTGAAATGCCAGGACAACATAACAACCTACTTGTGTGAATGAGTTTTGTTGTGCTTTATCTATAACAACTGGAGGTCAGCTCCTGGCACCGTATTCTTCAGAGTCTGGAAGTGAAATTCAGAAATGGAGAACTACATTCCTGAGGACATCCAAGGAGGTCTGCTTAAAAGAAGGGGAAATTAGCCCGTTCCTCCCGCTTCCTGAGTGTTATTTTTCCTGTAGAAAAAAATGATTTTAATTCCTAGACATTTCCGATTCAGAGTTATAGCCTTTGGAACTTACAGGCATGCTGTGTAGAGAATCAGAGTGGACAATGGGGAAAAAAATATTTTTCCCACATTTGCAGCCATGCATGACACAAACATGTCCTTTTGTGACAGGAAACCATGATTTTATTCTCAACTCATACTAGCCTGTGAGTGCGATATCCTTGGACAATGGAATAACTAACTACCCAGTTCTAGAATGGAGATTTTCCAGCCCTTAAATTCAATATCTATTCTTCTCCATGTGGTTATTTCTTTGTCCCTGATCATCCTTCCAAAGGATCCTTCCAATTAATTTTTTTAAGTATATATCCTGACTGTTCCTTGGCCAAACTCTCCAAGAATCGGAGATAAGAAAGATCTGAAAAATACTGTAGATTGTTGCATTTCAGGACAGATATGACCACAAAATAAATCTTCTTACTACAGTACCATTAAGAAGGAAAATCATTTTTTCTCAGAATATGTTGGGCATTTTATACAATCTTAGATAATCCAGTCTTTTTAAAAAAAAAGCAAAGATACATTCCTACACGTGTCAAATAAATTTTTGCTGTTCATATAAGGATGTGTGTCCCCTTCCCTTGTAAATCTGCACTCACCACTCTGCAATTATGTTTAAAACTATTTTAAAGTACCATAAAACTCCATAAATTGACATTTAGAGGCTTCAATGAGGCTTTTAGTTGTCCGCCATAATAACAGTACTCTGAGGAAGAAATTTTCAAATCCTCACTATGGAAACAAAATACTGGAATACAATAGAGAAATCCAGCAATATTTCATGAACATTCATATGGGTTGAGAACAGTCGTATAAGACTGGCAAGAGCAACAGTTCTCAGTTATATAAATTGAATTGCTATATGGTTGTACCACGGCTAAAATTAATATCCACGTTCTGGGGCAGCATTAATCATTACGGACATTACACTGAGAAGTTTATGTTCATGTCTAATGTGTAAGCTTCCCAGAAATATCTGGCTGCTATTGAAAGCAAAATTATAAGCTTATTTATCCAAGAGGGTTGGTTGAATTTGTGCGTGCTACTAATTGGAGTCTCATCATCGTGTTGCTAAAAGAGCCATTCCAGACAGACCATGGCTTTCTTCCAAGCATGTATACCTCACCTTCTTGGTCCATAAATTGCAACTGGAATTGCAGCCGATTGTCCATACTCTCTGGGTTATTGCACTTCTTTTAACGTGGCTGTCTTACTGGTTTTATTCTCCCATCAGGGATATTGCCCTGGGGGCTATAAATGAGAAAAAAAAGAGCCTGATGGATAGTCCTCAATAACTGGATCAGAATTTCCATTGCTAAGCATGGCAGTTGTTAAATGAGTCACGCCTAGTTTTATGACCCATTTACGCGAATTATGCCATCGTTAAGCAAATCCGGCTTCCCTCATTGACTTTCCATGTCAGAAGCTGACTGAAAAGGTTGCAAGTGGCAATCAGGTGACCCAAAGGATCAGTGGTGGGATTCAAATTTTTTTACTACCGGTTCTGTGGGCGTGGCTTGGTGGACGTGGCAGGGGAAGGTTACTGTAAAATCTCCATTTCCTCCCGATCAGCTGGGACTTGGGAGGCAGAGAATAGATGGGGGCGGGGCCAGTCAGA
>JANHFK010457997.1:0-10406 GCA_036250565.1 Sibynophis collaris
TAGATCTACACTCAGTCTCTAGCTACCAGACTAGGAACAACCCATTCTTTGGAGTATCCAGTCAGCGCGCTGGAGAAGCACCACGCACAAGCGAAGCAAGCGTGCTCATGCGGATTCTCCAAACCGGTAGCGAAGTTAAGTGGAACCCACTATTGGTCCCATGTAATCATGGCAAGTTTAACCCCAAATTTGACCCCAAATTCTGACATAAATTTCTCAGAAAAAACTTTTTTATTGTGAGTAGAGTCTTGAAGCTTTTTATAGAAAACACTCTATCTAGAAGTAACTTAACAAAGGAAACAACATCCATATCTTATATGCTCTTCTGACAGCTTGTCAAATTCTGCCCTAAACATTCAGACTGCTTCTTCAGCTCTAGCCAAGGTTCTAAATTGACTTTGTGTTTTCCTGGGCCTCCTATCCTGAGCCTCTGATTATAAATGGATTTTGCACTGTTTATAAAAGATATTTTCAGCCCAGCTCCCTGGCTGCATATTAATTGCCAGGAGAGGTTTTAATTCACTAAAATGTTTGCTTCAACTCTGCTAAACCTTCTATCTTAGACGTAGCCTAAACTATGGGATTACCTCATAGGTTCTTCTACAGTTTATTCAGGCAATAAAGAAATATGTTCATGTATTTTCCATCTTATATACAGGACCTAAGCTATTAAAATGTAAACTGAAACATGGCTCAAGCTTTCTTAGGTCTATAAAGAACACTGTTAAAGGATTCTTTTTACGTTTTTACCTCAAATATACAACATAAGAAACATAATTCTTATGTATTTCTTTTACAGTTGTGCTGGTAATGTTATATATAGATCTTTCTCTTTCAGGATTTCAGCTAAATAGTCAAAATGCTGTAATCTTATAAATGCTCTGCTTTTTCTCTTATGTTAAAAGAGGCTTATAATTTTGTTAGATAATTTACTGGTATGTGTTCATATAATGTCTCTCACAAACACACATAACACATCTGCACACCCACCAATTCTTCCACATAGAGTGAAAAAGGATTTAGGCATCTGAACATTAATGATAAGTGAGTAGGTGGTGCATAATTCTAGATGCTTAATAGCATATCCAGATAAAATTCTTTATCACCATTTCTCATTGGGACTCCAACCTTCTAGATGTCTGTACGTTTTTCTCTCGCTCTCAGTTTTCATCTCTCCTGCATCTTGGATAGCAGTTAGAAAAATGAGAATGCATCAGGTAACATTGTCTCCTTGGGTTGCTGAATTACAATTCCCACATGCTTTAATCTCAACAAAATCACTCTCCTCGGTGTAGCAATTAAGGTGAGAAAAATAATTCCAATGGGTGCCACAATATACCAATAACAGCTTTTTCTTCATACTAATTCTGATACGTTTGTGTGCACATATATAGTGTGGAGCTGGGTGGAGAATATATATGAGTAGGGGAGACGGAATTGCCTGCTAACTACTAATTTTTCCTTGAAGGAATGTGGCCCATAATATAGAAATCATTGTCTCTCCATGATTTAAACCACTAGCCCAATCTTTACATTTATACAAACCACTACAACAAGATCAAAATGTTTCGAAAACCAACACACAAACTAGGGGCAAGCAATATGGTATTTTTAAAAATCATGGCATATATAATCCCATTATAATTTTTTTTTAAAGGGCTGAAATCTTCGATATCTTGGCCATTAAATAGAAAATCAATATGACACCTAAACTAAGAATTTGTATTATTCCTGTGAACCTTGCTGGAATTTGATTCACAGCAGCTTTAGTGGTGCGGTGGTTAGAATGCAGTATTCAGCTCACTGCCAGGAATTTGATCCTGACTGGCTCAATGTTGACTCAGCCTTTCATCCTTCTGAGGTCGGTAAAATGAGGACCCAGATTGTTGGGGGAAATATGCTGATTCTGAAAACCACTTAGAGAGAGCTATAAAGCACTGTGAAGTGGTATATAAGTCAAAGTGCTAACTACTATTGCTATAGCAACTACATGAGCCTTTCAAAACCCACTTTGCTTTACTGATCCAAGGAAAGATGAATTGTTCACATGTATTCTCTTCTGCATATTTTGCATAGCTCTCAAATATATTTCATAGATGCAGACTTTTGGCAAATGTAATGCTATGTTAGCTCCTATAGAAGGGGCGTTGGTCCTACCTGAATGCTCTTTCTCATAGCACTGGATGAGAGAATCTAGGAGTGGGTGTTGCTCTCTCTTTTCTGCCTGGAGACTGAGCCTGTCATCATTCTTGGTGATGCTCTCTTGCCTGGTGACTCCCCAGTTCAGCGAAGTCATAGCGATAAGGCTTGTGACCTGTGAAAATAGGAGCCCCTGCTGGATTGCGGACCAGACAGATGCTGGGTGGGGCTGGATTCTTTCATCCAGCGCCATGAGAAAGAGCATTCAGGTAGGACCAACGCCCCGTCTCCATGGTGCTGGGAAGAGAGAATCCAGGAGTGGGACTTACCAAAGCTGGGGTGTTCTATGGGTGGGAAGCAATCTGGTCCTCAGTCACCCCTTCAGTGTGGACCCTCTGGTGGATTTGCCTTCCAAAGGCTACTTCAGCCGAAGCGAAGGCATCCAGCTTGTAATGTCTGATGAAGGGGGATGGAGAGGACCAAATTGCTGCTTGACAGACCTCCTCTATAGAAGACTGCGTCGCCCAAGCTGCTGTTGTGGCCGCACTCCTGGTAGAATGGGCTGTCACATTGAGGCACTGGCAGAGTCTGAATGCATGCCCAAATCCACCGTCCCACAGTCAATGGAGTGACCTTCTGTCCCAGCATCAAGGGCTGGAAAGAAACAAAGAGGAACTCCGTCCTTCTCAGGGGGGGAAGTCCTTTTAATGTAAATGCGGAGAGCCCTCCTTATGTCCAGGGTGTGCCATTTCTTCTCCAGGGCAGGTTTTGGCCTGGGGCAGAAGTCAGGCAGGATCAATTCCTGGGCCCTATGGAGCCAGGAATTTAACTTGAGGAAGAGGAAGGGGTCCAACCACAGGATGGCCCCCTAGAGGCCTGATGGTCTGGATAACCCTGAGGAAAGGTTGTCTTCACTCATGACCCTCCGCTCAAGCACCAGACGGTCAGCTGGAGCCACTGTGGGTGCGATGAATCAGAACCCCCTGGTTGAGGAAGATCTTGTCCTGAGGCCGGGCTACCAACAGGTTGACAAGGTCGGCAAAAACCATGGTCTCCTGAGTCAATGGGGGGCTAATAGTAGTATCTCCATCCTTTCTGTCAACACTTTCCTGATCACCGCTGGAATTAGTGGGAGGGGAGGAAAGGCAAAGAGCATCGACCCCCTCCGTCCCTGGTGATGCAAACCTGCTGAAGAACCTTGGCAGTTGAGTGTTGCAAGGTGTCGCAAATAAGTCTAGGACTGGAATGCTGAAGTACTCTGTCAGTTCCTGAAACAGGGTAGGGTGCAGGTGCCATTCTGTATGGTCCACTGTCACTCTGCTGAGGCAGTCTGCCTGCACATTATGCATCCCTGAAATATGTTCTGCCCTTATAGATGTTCGGCCTCCTGCATGATGGACCTTGAGTGGGTACCCACTTGGCGGCTGATGTGGGCCTTGGTGGCCACATTGTCCGTTAACACCAGAACGTGTTGTATGGCCACAGTACTCTGGAAGTGCCTGAGAGCCAGATGTACTGCTCTGAGCTCCAGCCACTTGATATTGTGATGCAGGTCCATCTGAGTCCACCGGCCCTGGGCTATCAATGACTGGAGATGGGGCCCCCAGCCAAAAAGGCTGGCATCCATCGTAATGGTCAGACGGTCAGACTCTTTGAACAGGCATCCCCTGTCAATGGCCTGGGACATCCACCAGTGGAAGGACTGCAATGCCTTCTGTAGAACCCTAACCATGACATTTGAATGGCTCTTGCCTGCCCTTTGGTAAGGCAGGCGGAACTACAGTAGCATCCTGGCATTTAGATGTGCCCATGGTACAATGGAAACACAGGACACCATCTTGCCCAGGAGTTGGGACAGGAGAGCCAGATACTATACCTTCGTCCAGGATGCGCCTTGTTAAGGTCCGCAAGCTGTCTTGTCTCTCCGGTGAAAGGAAGACCATGCACAGCAAAGTGTCACCCCAGATGGAGTAATCAGGTTGTTGGAGAGAAATGGCTTTTCTTGGTGTAGATTGAAAAGCCATGGTCCTGTAGTACCCTGATCATTGTTTGCAGATTCTCCTCTGCTTGGGGTTTGGAGGACTGGATCAGGCTGTCGTCCAGGTAACACTGGATCCTGATCAGTAGAGCCCGCAGGTGGGCCGCCAATGCTGCCAATACCTTTGTGAATACCCTTGGTGCCGATGATAGGCCGAAAGGCAATGCCTTGTATTGATAGTGCTTGTCTGCATAAAAGAACCGGAGGTACTGCCAGTGAAAAGGAAGAATAGGTACCTGCAGGTACGGTTCTGTTAAGTCTATGGAGGTGAGGAAGTTGCCCCCTCAGATGCTCTCCAGTATTGGAGAGGGACTGGAGGGACTGCATCTTGAAATGTTGATAGGTTAGATACTGGTTCAGCCCTTTTGAATCTAGAATAGCTCTCAACCTTCCTGAGCTCTTTTGGACCAGGAACAAGATTAAATAAAATCCTCGCCCCTGTTGGTCCTGAGGGACTAGTTGAATGGCCTGGATATCCAGCAGATGCTGAATTGCCACTTCCATCAGGCCTCTCTTGTCATGTCCCTTGACACAGGGCAACATATAAAGAACGTTGAGAGTGTTGAGAGGAATTTGAGTGCCAAACCGAACCTCACAGTGTTGAGTACCCAATTGTCCAATGCTATGGCCTCTCATTGATGGGCATGTAGGCTGAGTTTGCTGCCAATGGGAGGATCAGCCTTGCAGTCACTGAGAGCAGAGGTATGGACAACTTCCTGCCCCACAAAAGGGTGTTTTGCCCTGGGGTGCTTGCCAGGTTCAAAATCCCAATCTATCGGATTGTCTGTCCTGCCTGCCCATATAGGACCTCTATGGCTGATTAAACTTAAGCCCTGCATCAGAGGGCCAAAAGCGCTGTCTCCTTTGGAAATAGGGTGAGGGGCGTCTGTCGACTCAGCTATACAGTGAAGGCAGAGCCCTGCTCCTATTGTTGGACTCAGCCAGTATAGGGTCCAGAGCCTCCCTGAATAATTTTCTGCCTCTGAATGGGGCAAAGGCCAACCTCCACTCCTTTCTATTATCAGCCTGCCAGTGCTTAAGCCAGAGCAGGCAACAGGCTGTCATTGAAGAGGCAATAGACCTTGAGGCAAATTTTGCCGCATTCAGAGTGGCATTAGCTGATGATGTGACCTGACATCCTCTGGTGAAGTCAGAGCAAGGTAGTCCGATTAAAAATGACGTGGCAGTTGAGGCCTTAATAACCCAGGCAGCTGCTTGGTGAGCTCTGTGAAGAGCTAATTCCACCTTTTTGTCTTCTGCCTTAAGGCAGTCAATTGTGTCAGTGGGTATATTGGTGGCGGAAGCAAGAGCTGCCACTGGTCCGTCCACTGTCGGGATTTGCACAACCTCTGAAAGGTCAGGGGCTACACTGTAAAGTCTCTTTTCAATCCCAGTCAGGGGAATCCCCATTTCTGGACTGACCCATTGCCTTTGTTTGACATCCAAAAAGACCTTGGGCAAAGGAATTACCTCAGCAGTAATGATCCACTCTGAAAAGAGCATATGATCTGAATCCACTGGAGCCACAGCTGTCTCTGGGGCAGGATCAGCCCCCAGGTTGGCTGCACTCTTGGCCTTATGCAATAATGATTTAAATAGGTCGGGCCGGAAGAGTCTAGTGAAGGGTAATGGCTCAGGAGCCATACCTTCATCGTCTGACATATTCAGGACCTCCTCACCAGATGATTCCACTCTGGATGGATGGATCCTGAGAATGAGCCTGTTGAAAGTTGTCCCAGGAAAGTTGTCATGGATGCCAAGTGCTGGACCTGGCTCTGGGGGACGGATCATGTCAGGGATGATTGACTCCCTTGCTGCAGACCTGCTGCTATCCCCTGCGCTATTGCCTGGGAAATAACCATTTTTAGGTGATCAGAAATTTCTGATCCAGTATCCTCCCTATGGCGTAGCCTGGCAGCAGTTGGAATGAATGATGCCTTAGGGGCTAGTCTTGGCCTCGAGGGAGGCACTTGACTTCTAGTACCTGTTCCTGACAGATTCAAATCTGCATTGGCAAAAAACTCAGCATTTCCAAAAGCCTCCAATGGAACATGAGAAAGCAGCTCTCTGGCATCATCTCGTGATCAGGCGCTATAACAAGCTGGCTGTGAGAGACTTGCGTTGTTGCAAGGCTGCAATGGTTGCTCTTCAAATTGGCGGGAAATGACAGCTCCTCCCTGGGGAATGTTCCCAAAGCCCTGCAATTTTGCTGCCTTTTCAGCCTTTCAATGGCCTTTTTGCAAGGGCAGAAATGCGGCTTTTGGGCTGCGCTCCTCTGACAGCCGTTTCTTGGCTGAGGGAGCTCCGGCTGTCACTTGGGGAAGGAATAGGGAATTCCCTATTGTCCCCGCTGGGCTGTGGGGCTAGTAGAGGGCATTGTGGCTGCCATTTTCCAGCACATCGATGCAGACTGGTTCCGAAGAACAACTGCTGCAGCAGCTTTTCAAAGCGGCGGTGATCGCGCTAACTGCTGACAGTACACCCAGGCGAAGCTGAACAGGGACCGAGTCCCCTCTGCAATGCGGAATGATTCCTGAGGCCTCAGCTCTAATTTTGGGAGCCGGGTGATTATTCTAGCGCTAAATACGGGAATGGCAGGGATCTCAGCTGATCGCTGGCCAGAGCCCCGGCTTTCCGGCTGACCAGAAAGCCGCACGGATCGCTCGTCTGTGATCAAGAGCAATAATTCCTCTTTCTCACTGTTCAGATGTATAATGGAGAGAATCCAGGAATCTAAATTGGAGTAATTTATCATGCGTCTCGTCTGGCTGAAGACTGAGCCAATCTGGGGTGTCACCAGGCAGGCATCACCAAAAATGATGACAAGGTCAGTCTCCAGGCAGAAGAGAGAGAGCAACACCCACTCCTAGATTCTCTCTTCCCAGGACCATGGAGAATAAATGAGTTCTGCACAGAATTTGACTTCATTATTACTGGCACAACCGCACTATGCTTGAGAGTGTCTGGTCACCAGTGTAACAGCAAATCAGGTAAACAGTGTCTGGTCACCTAAATTGTGAGGAAGAAGCAACACTTGACAACCCATACAGGGTATTATATTGGCGATGTGGACCTTTGTATCAAATACTCTGGATCTTGTATTCTACTCCTGCAGTTTTGCTGACTAAAGTTCATTTTGTTGTATACTAGATCAAACTTGGCTAAGATTTATAGAAACTTTAACAGCAAATAAGATCAGCAATTGCTTAAGTTCTATTACATATTTGTCATATTTTGGGCATGATCCTTGATAAGAGCCAAATAATATATAATCATGTTGTTCTGGCTCATATATTTAAAAGTAGCATAATATGGAATTTGAATAAAATAATATTTAGCATGGCGGAAGATACAGATCTTCTATATTTCACCGTGTAACTGCTGAAGTTGATAGTGCAGGAATATGTGATTCTCAGGCCAGAGTCATTATATAAGCAAATGGCCATCAATCTTGCGAACAAGAAGAAAACAAACAAATTTCAATTCACTCAAAAATTCTAGAGAAAAAAACCATAGGAACTAAAACCTGGAGCCAGCATTTATATGTTAGCTTAATTTTTGTGCTCTATAGAAACTGATCTTCTACATAGGTAGGTTTTCTATCTCATCCTCAATAAAGTAAAATATTCAACTGTATCGTATCTAAGAGTTTCTTCTCTTACTGCTGAGCATAGTGACTCTCTGCTCTAAGATGAAACAAAACTGGCATGAAATGGAGCAGGAGGAATAGAAAAGGTAGCAATATAGTTAATTAGATAGTATTTTTCACTTTTGGTTGTTTTCATTCATAACTGCTTGAAAAAAAGAAGTAGTAACGGATACTTACACTGGGATGTGTTCAAAGGCATCTTCAAAGTTTTCCTGCAAATCAAATAAAAATAAATTATTGGAAAATTCATTATCTTCCTATAAAAATCCAACAAGCTTCACTAAATACAATACCATAGCTATATACCCATGATGGCGAACCTATGGCACACGTGCCACAGGTGGCACATGGAGCCATAATCGTGGGCATGCGTTACCTCAGCTCAGCTGCAGCATGTATGTGTGCACTGGCCAGCTTATTTTCGAGCCTTCTGGGCCCACCGGAAGTCGGGAAACAGTCTGTTTCCGACCTCCAAAGGGCCTTGGGAGGGTGGGGGAAGCCGTTTTCGCCCTCCCCAGAGGGGAGCCTCTGGAGCCTGGGGAGGGTGAAAAATGGGCCTTCCAGTCCTTTGGTATGTGCAATCATGTGCCAAAAGTGGGGGGAATGCGGAGGTGTCGTGTGCACATACATGGGGGTGGGGCGCATTGAATTATGGATGTGGGCACACGTGCATGCGACCCCCCCCCGCACTGCCCCTGCTTTTGGCACACAATGGTAAAAAGATTAGCCATCACTGCTATATACTGTTATTTCATATTTAATTTCTAACAGAATTTCTATGCTATAAAAGAAATGTAAGCAATACATTGTATGGTAGGATTACACTGACACTGTAGGATTACAAATGAAATATCCACATCCCTGAATCATTACTTCCCTAAACTTCTGTGAATAACATAATTTCATTGATTTTAGGAGCACTCAATAGATTAAGCATTTTCTTGTAGTGGACATACATTTTTCTTTTTGGTTAGGGAAGGGTAGATTATATTTTTGTCAAATAAAAAAATACAAAAATTCAATTCAAATACCAGCAAAATCTAAATATGTAATCAAAACTGAGAAACAGAAATGGGAAGGTTGTACAGATGAGAAACAAAGTTTGAGAATTAGTCAAATGAATATTTTTCTTGTTTGAAAAAATCATTTTCAGCGCAGTCTTTTTCAGAATATAGGATTGCAAATGAAGGCAGTTATCATTCTGTAAATTAATCATCCTCTCAAATATTATGCTTATACATTTTAAGATGCTCAAAAGTTCTATAAGGCTTCAAAACCTGAATATTGCTTCACAATTAACAAAATTATAAGGGACAAACTGAATACCCTTTCTCTGAAATAGATCCAGGAAAAATGGAAATGGCAAAGTACAGTTTTTCAGATTTTTTTTTAAAGTATACTAACACATGAAAAATGAATGTACTAGTATTAAATGCACTTAAAAGAAAAATTCTCAAATGTGTGAATTCAAATGTGTGAATTCATTTGAGTCTCCTATTGATATAATTCTGCAATATATAATTAATATGTTTTACAAAATTTATAATTTTACATTTTGTAGAATCAAATCCCTAAAATAAATAATATCAAGTAACTAAATATATTTGGTTGCTGAGACATTTTAAATCCTTGAGAAATGCTATTTTCTTAGTAGCCAGAAATTTGGTGGGAAAAAGCTTTAATAAACATGAAAAGGCCAGATTTTTATAAATATAAAACATTTAGTTCTTAAATGGAAAGTAACTAAAGATTTCTTCTACATAAGGGCACAAAACTAATCTGAAATTACCTTGCTTTTGTATTTAAACACAGAATACAATAATGTATTGCCATGTTACCTACCCTTTTTCATCTCTTATGTTCTTAGATTCAGTAAAAAAGAGAAGTAAAAATTTGATCAATAGGACAGTTACAGATATCATTCTTTGATATGCCAATGACTAGATAGAATTACACAATAGCAATAGCACTTAGACCTATATACCGCTTCATAGTGCTTTACAGTGCTCTCTAAGCGGTTTACAGAGTCAGCATATTGCCCCCAACAATCTGAGTTTTCATTTTACCGACTTCAAAAGGATGGAAGGCTGAGTCAACCTTGAGCCTGGTGAGATTCAATCTACCAAACTGCTGGCAGCCGGTGATCAGCAGAAGTAGCCTGCAGTACTTCACTCTAACCACTGCACTACCGCGGCTCTACACAAAGTAGTAATGAAATATTAAGTAAGGCAGATACCAGCAATGTACTAATTTTATCTGACTTTTTATGCTAGATAAGAGAATAATAATCTTTCAAGTGAATATTTTTAGAATTATAGTTAATAGTTTTTTATGACATAACTTTCTAAACATCAGATGAGAATTCATCATTGAGCCACAAGAATTTGATATAAATTACTGACAGTATTCTTATCTTTGCAAACCAAACTCAAATAAAATGTATTCTGCACACGCTCACATTTGCGAATTGGTAGTGAAGGTAAGTGAATACCACTCCTGGTACATAGGAATGATCTTGGAGACCAGGAAGGATATACAGCTAAGGGAATAGTCAGATAAGGAGCATAACCTGCAGCTATA
>JANHFK010458008.1:0-10403 GCA_036250565.1 Sibynophis collaris
AGATAGAGAATATGATAATGTGTAAGAACTAAATATAAGATGAAGTAAGAGGATATATAGAGATTTGTACTTTGTTACTTATATTTTACATATGCTCAAATAACATTATTATTTCCCAAACAAATGATGATATTTATGAAGAAGAATGATAAATAGGGTGATAAGAAGGAGATCAATGGAAGCACCTGAATTTAACTGCCAGCTGATTTACTACATTTATGCACTGTATATGATCTTATGTCTTGTTCTGTTCCTTTTCTTTAAAAAAAACAAAAAACCTTTTTTACAAAAAAACAAACAAATAGTCCTTAATGGTACTAAATCTACACGAAGGGAAGTAAACAGTGGGGTATTACTGGTCTTAGGCCCAATACTCTTCAATATCTTCAAAAATGACTTAGAATAGATGGAGAACTCATCAAATTTGCAGATGATACTAAGCTGACAGGAATAGCCAACAGCCTACATGACAGGCTAGCAGTGAAATGCACTTATCTTCGCTACCGGTTTGGGAGTGAGAGAGTGCATGCCTCTTCTGTGCATGTGCAGAGGCTCAAAAACAGGATGTAGTGATGTCCCAGCGGGTGACTGTAGCCTTCTGCCACCAGCGCTGCCTGTTCATGCAAGCCAGATAGATCCAGGCAGATTTTGCCGCTGTGACAGGCTCAAGATCCAGATGGATCTTGACAGACTTGACCACTGGGTCCTATCTAACAAAATGAAATTCAACGTAGAGAAAAGTAAAGTCTTACACTTAGGAAGAAAAACCAAAAGTACATATATAGACTGGGTGAAACCAGACTTAATAGCAGTAATTGTGAGAGCGATCTTGGAGTCCTAGTGGAAAATCAATTAAATATTATTCAGCAGTGTGCAGTGGCAGCCAAAAAAGCCAATGCAATCATAAGTTGCATTAACAGAAGGATTGAATCAAGACCATGTGATGTACTAATACCACTCTATAAAACCTTAATAAGACCATACCTAGAATATCACATTCAGTTTTGGTCGCCACACTATAAAAAGATGCTGAGACTCTAAAAAGGGTGTAGAGAAGAGCAACCAGGATGATTGGGGGACTGGAGACTAAAACATATGAAGAACAGTTACAGGAACTGGGCATTATGTTTGGTGAAGAGAAGGACCAGGAGTGATAGTGTTCCAATATTGGAGCAGTATTCCAATATTTGAGAGGCTGTCACAGAAGGAGGGGACATTTGCTATTTTCCAAAGCACCCAAAGACCAGACCAGGAACAATGGATAGAAACTAGTCAAGGAAAGATTCAACCTAGAAATAAGGAGAAATTTTCAGATAATGAGAACAATCAACCAATAGAACAGCTTGCCTTCAGAGACTGCAGGTGCTTCATCACCGAAAGCTTTCAAGATGAGACTGCCGCTTTTCAGAAATGGTGTAGGTTCTCTGCTTGGGTGGGGGGTTGGACTAGATGACTTACAAGGTCCTTTCCAACTCTGTTATTCTGCATTCTGTAATTTCTAGTCTGCTGATAACATTTTAATGTTTCTAAGAACATGCAGTCAATGTTTGGGCATTAAACAAAGATTCCAATTTTTTAGTTAATTATATCCAGGTAATGTCCACCTTAAAAATGCATTTGAACTTTTGATAAATATATGTTGTGGGTTTACATATACCATAAGAAAGCATCTTAGGTGCCTTTGAAGTGTCATGTCCAACTGGTCTGTATTGATCCAGTAAAATATGCTTCAGCTGAGGGGGGAAATGCCACTATTGTGAACTAGGAAGACAAAATTCACTTTGAAGTTGGGAAAAACGGTGAATGTTTGCAGTTACCATAAAATTTTTTGGGTGCTTTTACTCCTATTTGGATCGCTGATCTACAGAAATTCAGATGATCAGGGGCATAAGGGTTATGTTAATTATGTATTTGGATGATATGCTACAACAAAGCATTAAAAAAATTGAATATCATCCACATTCAGCCTTATTTACTTGAAATCTGTATGTGTAAAATGGAATATGTAATATTGCAAACAAATATCCTGATTTTGTATCATTAAAAAAGGAAAAAGATTTATAATTTTACAAATTATCAATTATAACTATAATTTTAGTGTTTGGAATAAGTGCATATTTTACATAAGGCAATACTTTTATCAAAGTGAGTCCCGGAAGGGAGAAGGGTGGTATACAAATTTAAATAAAAGTAAAGTAAGTAAAAAGAATAGTTATGAGGGAGAAAAGATCACCAAATATGAGTCATGCCTGAAGAACTCTATGCTAAAGTAACATATTTGTTTAATATTGCAAACAAATATCCTTTTGTATCATTAAAAAAGGAAAAAGATTTATAATTTTACAAATTATCATTTATAACTATAATTTTAGTGTTTGGAATAATTGCATATTTTACATAAGGCAATACTTTTACCAAAGTGAGAAAATACTGTATGTGCACATTTCCCAGTTCTCCAGAAGGTTTCAGGTAGCCACAACAAGCTACAATGATCCCTAAATTACAACACATATGTGATAATATCTTATTTTTTGGTTTGATGGAAATCCACAAAAGGATAGGGGAGTGTAAATGTGATGGTCTTGGGGACTTTAACATACCACTTGCCAATGTTGAGTCTGGGGTAGCTTAGAAGTTCATGACTACCCCAGTTGTGATGGACATGTTCCAAATGATAGAGAACTCAGTGCATACTGGAGGTCATGTATTAGATCTGGGTTTTGTCTAAGAACAGTTCCAACATGATCTGCTGTGGAGGACAATTACTACCATCAGTCCATTGCCATGAACAGATCATGACAATCAATAATCAATCTTTAGTTGCCCTCTGACTCACTGAGACCACACATCTCCACAAAGAGAAAGGGTCTCTCAGTTTGGCAACCATTGGGTTCAAGGGGGAGTTTAGGATTTTTCGTAAGTAATTATAGTGTCCATTTCTATTTACATGACTTTTTTCTTTGTTTGTTAAAAAGTTAAAAATTTCTAAAAAGTAAATATTTTCCTGTTGCAAAGTGTCAGTTTACAAGAGTTTACAAGAGTTCTTGGCCTTTTGCTCTCCATCTTGAAAAATTCATCACTATCTTCCCTGTTTTAAGTATCTGTCTCTTTTCCATGGTTTATTTATTTTCTTTTAGCTTGGCGTTTTGTTCTGGAGATGAGGGTCTTGGCTACAGAGTTGATCTGTGCAGGGTGGTGGTGGGATTGTGCATTTAAGTAGCGGTTGGTGTGTGTTTTTTTCCGGTAGATGGTGTGTCCTAGGGAGCCATTGGGCTTTTTGTAGATTAGGACGTCCAGAAAGGGGAGTTGGTTATTAGTTTCTGTTTCCATAGTAAATTTTATTTTGGGGTGTAGGCTGTTGAGATGTGAGAGGAAGTTGTCCAGTTTTTCTTTCCTGTGTGGCCAAATTACAAAGGTGTCATCGACATATCGAAGCCAGAGTTTGTGTTTGTGTTCAGATTTATTTAGGGCGTTGGTTTCAAAATGTTCCTTGTATAGGTTTGCGATGACAGGTGAGAGGGGTGATACCATAGGTGCTCCTTCTATTTGTTTGTATCTTTGTCCATTGTGGATGAAGTATGTGTTGGTTAGGCAGTGGTTGATCAGATCTAGGATGTGTTTAGGAGGGCTGTATTTTGGATAGCTGTCAAGGCTTTTTTAATAGGCATTTGGGTGAAGAGGGATATGACATCGAAACTCACGAGTAGCTCACTGGGTTGTAGGTTTTGCTTCTTTATTATTTCTATGAAGTGGAATGAGTTTTGTACGTATGAGGTGATAGATATAATATTATATATATTATATATTATATTATATTACTTAGTTGAATTCAGTTGTATTTAAGGATATCATCCTGGTAGGAGCAAAGTTCAGAAATATTTTAATTAATAAACACAGATATTACTATATTTTATTTTTATTTTTATTATTTTTCTTTTTATTTCTTTTATATTGTGTTTTTATGTTGTTGTAAGCCTTCTTGAGTCACCATGTGCGAATAGGCAAAAATATAAATTTTCTAAAATAAATAAATAAAATATTTACCACATTTTGTACAAATCTAATATACTCACAAGTACAGTGCTTTTCTTTTGTATCTGAGCTTGTTGTCAGATAAATTTCGAATTCCTTGATACTTAATTTAAAAGGTTTTCTTGCTGGTGTTCATTTACATATTGGTTTGCATAAGGCTAAACTTTGATAAATATCTATCCTGCTCTTTTAAGAATAAAAGCTGGAACTTTCATTAGGTTTTGTAGGCATTGCCTTTTTAAAGTACCAGCTGCTCCCATGCCTGCTTATATTGCAGATAGGCTCAGGACCTATTGGATCACAGACTTACACAGGTAGTCCTCAACTTAGAACAGTTCATTTAGTGACTGTTTGAAGTTACAACGGCACTGAAGAAAAGGACTTATGACTGTTTTTCACATTTACGACCTTTGCAGCATTCTTAAGGTACACATGATCAAAGTTCAGATGCTTGGCTCATATTTATGAAGGTTGCATTGTCCTGGGGTCACGCGATCCCCTTTTGTGACCTTCTGACAAGCAAAGTCAGTGGGGAAGCCAGATTCACTTAACAACCGGTTATTAATTTAACAACTGCAGTGACCCACTTAACAGATGTGGCAAGAAAGGTCGTAAAATGGGGCAAAGTTCATGGAACAAATTTCTTATTTAGCAACATACATTTTGGGCTCAATCGTTTGTCGAGGACTACCTATACTGGCTGGGTATTGGGAAGATATTCTCCACCTCATTTGGAGAATAGCAGGTTGGGAAAAGCTGGTTTGGCAACATTTCAAGAGAGGTAATGTGCCAGATAGCCAGAGGTAAAGAATGCTCAGATGCTGTTAATACAGGCCACTTCAACTTTGTGCTGCTTTTTGACTGCTTTTTTGTCTTGCATGTGAAGGCACAACTCCTTGTTTATCGCACCTCTAAAAATGTAATGACAGTGTTGCTGATAGATAGAAAGCTGCAGGGCAAAAATAACAGACAACAATTAAATATTGCATCCCTCAACATAGCTAGATCCATTGAAATATTATTGGAATTATACTGGTGAAGGAGTACATCTTGAAAATGTTACACCAAGATGCTGTTCCTGATGTATTTAAGTGCATGTAAAATAATGTCTTAGCCAAAATAGTTAAATAGAAGACATATATATGAGGACAGTGTAACTCTTAAGTAGTAAATGAGAGGATAATCGAAGAAGCATGAGGCTCTTTCATTTATTTTATGGAAATACATGTCATCATTCAAATTAATTTCTGGACTGATGGATAATATTAAAGCAAACACACATACAAATGCATCTTATTCATCTCTGAGTAAATTTAGATCAAGTCCCAATTCTCAGCCAGCATGACAAATAGTTCAGTATTTTAGGAGTGTTAGTCACTAAAATTCGGAGGGCATTAAGTTGTGGCAGATTGAATAATAGATGAAAAGCATGTTTCAAAATCATGAAAAAAAACCCATGTTTGTAGCAATAAAAGCATCTCCTACTGGTGCTGAAATAACAACAACTCTGCAAGCCTCCCAAAAGAAATAACTTGAGAGGAGCATTCAAGAACAACAAAGCCCATTTCTTGTTTATTAGGAGTGGGCAATCCTCCTCTGATCATAACTGTTGAAAAAGGATGGCATGGTTTCTTGCAACTTTAAAATAAGTATCTTAAGATAAGCTATATCATGATGTAAAAAACTAAGAAGCTCTCTAAATACCTTGAGAACACTTGAGTCCTACTCATCTCTGTTACATGGTCCCATATTGTGCTGCCCAGTCATCAAATGGCTGCCCTCCGCTTGAGCCAAGATCACCAGTGAAACATGAACAGTGAAACATGATGGTTCTTCATGTAGTCTAAACCAGGAGTCACCAACCTTTCGGACCACAGGGACCACTAAATTCATAATTTTAAATCCCACAGACCACTAATATGAATTAAAATAAATAAATAGTATTTAGTGCAATAAAAAAAATGCAAATAATTTTTCTGCGGACCACCAAAATTTTCTCATGGATCACCAGTGGTCCATGGACCAGCGGTTGGTGACCACTGGTCTAAACAATGAAGGGCTTTAAAAAGCAAAATCAGAGTAGAGGCAGTATCAGCCTCACCAAATAGATCAAGAAATCAATTCTCTAAAACCACTTTTACTGAGAATTTCTATAATAGCAGAACCTTGCAAGTCTGATTGTGATGTACCTTCTTGTTTTTTTTCTTTTTGTTATACTTCTGTGAAGTAGGGAGGTGTTTTTCTGAACTGCTTCTGCATATTTTCTGTCCATAAGATACATTTCATTCCTCTTTGCTTTTTTACATATCTCTATCAAGGTCAACTTCTTTACTACACAGAGGAATCCTGTGAAATTGACTGATCATCACTGTAAAAAAGATTACAGTATCTAATTGTGTTCATATTGTCCTTTTGTGTTCCCAAAGGAATATGCCTGCCTGGCCATTTTTAGTAAATAACAAGTTAGAAAAACCATTAAGAATGTTATTTATTGCTTTTTTTTATCATGGGATTCTTCTCTTGCATATGTTTATGTACATATGAGTGTCTGTGTTTATGCTTTTGTGGTTTACCGTCCCCCATGAAGTAAGCAGACACAAGGATTGTCTCGGGATGAGGGCCCAGAGAAGAGCTCCACGACTCTCTTTTATTGTAAACTCAGGCAAGGAAATAGATAATCCAAAAGTCATTCATTGACAACATTTTGCCACAGTGCAATATACAACCTTACCATATATGGACTTGTTATTTCGATAGGATTCTACAGACATTCTTGAGACAGAGAGCCTAATCTCCTTCTCACCTTTGTTATAGCTTACTAAACAACTGGCGTCAGTTATATTAATTATTTCCACATCTGTTAATTATTCCCACAGAGCATATTTCGAACTAGGATTATTTTTTTTGAGGTTATTATTTTTATTTCTATTTTTTCCTGGTGCAATTTTAAGTATCTGTTGAAATACTGCAATGAAAAAGTAGGGATTGAAACAAAATATTCTCCGAACTTAGTTGCTAGTGTAGTATCTGGGTTATCAGAGCTGACAACATACAGAAAATTCTATGCTGCCATCTCCAGTGGTCATCTGGAATTTTGCTACCCATATCTGATGGTCCTACAAAAAGTAGTTTTCTTGTTACTCTACTCAGCTTGGAACAGGAGCCTGGCTAAGGTTTATAGGTAGAAGAGATCCTTTCCTTTCATCACTTTTTTCTTTGTTCACACCTTCTTCAAATCTCTAATTTTGTATTTTTTTAAAGCACTAACAAGTCCCTATCAACAATGTCCAGACTGAAACTAGTTACGTCATTATTCTGATTTTGTAAAGAGATCTATCAATTAACAATGCATGGATTTGTGCAAATAAGGCTAAAAATCAATTTGCTTGGGAAGTTATTTGTAAAAAACAGTGTAAATTAGGGCAAATTAAAAGATATATTAGAAAATACGCAAATATTTTTATTTGTAGAAAACATTTTTTTAAATAATACAAAAATAATGCATTTCTTCCTGTAATAGTCACAAATATGAAAAACAGAAGAATCAGAATGGACAGATTGATTCATTCATTCCTATCTAACAGGGATGAACAGATTTTGTAATCTCACACTTATTCTAAGTCTGTAATACCCCAGGCTATTTATTAGTAAGTTTTAGAAAATATATTACAAACCCCTAATGAATTGTTATCTATCAGCATGTGGCAAATATAATTGCTACAGCTTCATTATATTTAAATGCTATGTAGTTAAATAAACTCAGCTAAACATTGAGTCTTCTGCATGAGTTTTAAAATTTCAGCTTCTATCTATGATTAAATGGGGGAATTATTTGCACATGAAACGAACAGTCATCCCAGTTTTACAAGTCTGAAATCTGTTCATCCTCACTACAAAAGCACCAAAATCGATTCATGTTAAGAGCTTGCCACAAGTCTTAAATCTGATTTTTTAAAATAGTGCATTTGGACAAGAGCTCAAGACAACAGGAACAAGGGAAAGGGAAAGTATATTATGTTCATTCCCACTTATTCTTTCACTTTATTAGGTGAAAGAATCTTCTGTAACTCAATAGCATGCTTTATTCTAATACCCACTTTGTACCAATACTATAAGAGGCTATAGATGACTCTTAAAATTAGAGGTCTAGGATGGGTGTTGGCAGCCCGTGGCTCTGGAGCTGCATGCAGCTCTTTCACCCCTCTGCTGCGGCTCCCTGTCGCGGGAGGGGGATGAAAGAGCTGTTGGGATGAAAGGCAGAGCTTTAGTGTGGGAGTGAAAAGCTGTACTTGCCTTTGTTTGGCAATAGGATTCCGCCTTCATTGTGGTACATTTGCTGTTGCCACCAGCAAAGAGGGCTGGGAGAGAATGGCACGGGTGGGATCTTGTGGCCATCCCCCAATCCTGGTCTTCCTCCTTCCTCGTTGGGCCAAGAGAAAGATGGGGATTTTTCTTCCATCCATGGTGTGTGCATGAACCATTGCAAGGATTCCCGGAGGTAGATCACAACCCCTGACAGCTGGGCTTTTTGCTTCCATTGCACAGGCTGCGTGCAGGGAAGGCCCTCAAAAGCAAGGATGCTTAACCCGGCTTTGTCTGATTTTTTGTTAATGTCTCTGGAACTGATCCTAAAGGAGAAGCCTGACTGGCTTTCCTTTGGCATGGGTGGTGGGAAGATTCAATACCCCTTCCATGGCCTTCCCATTTCTCTTGCAGCAGCACAGTGAAAGCATGCTTCACAATGGGGGAGACTAGGTCCCTTACTCCTCCTGGAGTCCATTCCCTGCCCCATTCACCCCGGCAACTCACTCTCTTGGGCAGAGCGCAGGTCGCAAATCCAGCACCAACAAAGCCGGAAGTAGCTGGCCACTGTTTCCTGCTGCAGTCGGGCAGGGAGAGAGACCCACACACACACAGAGACAAATTTGGCTTGATTTGATTCTGTCTGCTCCCCTCTCTCTGCCTTTGCCCAGTTTTGTAAGGATTCAGAGGTTGCTGCCTTGGTGATGGGGGTGGTTCATCCTATACTTTGCCTGCCAAGCATCTTTGGAGCCACCCAAGGACTATATTTTTTGGCCACCTTGGATCAAGTTGCAGGATGCATATGCATGTCTGCATGGCATGTGTGTTGCTGCTGAGTGTGCTGCTGTTTGGGATGATGCTTCTCTGAAGTGTGTGTGGCAATCTAAGGTAGCAACCTCATGGCACTGTAATGTAACAGCCTGACAGTCACTCCTTTTGCAATGCAAGGTTTATTTTTATATCATTCCAAAGACAGAGAGAACGTGGCTAAATTTCCTTACAATTATTCCCTGGGTGTGTGGGTTGGGAAGTGGGGGTGGGGAGTGGGGGAGAGGGAGGGAGGAAGGAGGGAGAGAGAGAGAAATAAAGAGAGAGAAAAAGAGAGGAGAGAGGGAGAGGGAGATAGAAAGAGATGAGAGAAAGAGAGAAAAAGATGAGAGGGAGGGAGGGAGAGAGAGGGAGGGAGATAGAGAGAGAGAAAGGGGAAGAAAGAGAGATGGGGAAGAGGGAGGGAAAGAAGAGAGAAAGAGAGATGAGGGAGGGAAGGAGCGATAGAGAGGGAGAAAGAGATGAGAGAGAGGGAGAGCGAGAGAAAGAGAGGAGAGATGGAGGGAGGGATAGGGAGAGAGAGAGGTAGAAAGAGAGAGGAGAAAAAGAGAGATGGGGAGAGGGAGAGGGAGAAAGAGATGAGAGGGATCAATGGAGGGAGGGAGAGGGAGGGAGATAGAGATGGGAGAGGGAGAGACGGAGAGAGAGAGAGAAAGAGAAAGAGATGGGAGAGAGGGAGAGAGAGAAAGAGATGAGAGGGATGGAGGAAGGGAGGAAGAGGGAGATAGAGATGGAGAAAGAGAAAGAGGGGAAGGGAGGGAGGAAGGGAGGGAGAGAGAGAAAGAGAGACAGAGAGCAAGAGACACACACAGAGAGATACCTGTTTCCCATAAAAAAATAAAACACTGAGAGCCACAAAACCTGGGTTGGTGTGACTGGGGAGTCATGTGACTCAGGAGTGAATGACATAGAGTTGGCCATGCCCACACAGGTTTTGTAGCTCCCAGTGTTTTGTTTTCTGTGGGAAAATGGCTCGTTTATAACAAATAGGGGTTCTAGTAGGGTTCTATTTCTAGTAGGGTAAGAGACACAAGAAAACAATATCAATTTTTGACAAGACAATTGATAAAACATGATGTAAACTTCAGGTGGCTAACACCTGAGGGAATATTGGTGACTTGGATGGAAAAAAGACATAGATTAGACACGATAGATAGAGCAGAACAATTTTATTATTGGTGCTTCACAGTATATGAGGAAGTAGAAAAAAAGGGAGGAAATAGATGGCAAAAAACAAGAGC
>JANHFK010458035.1:0-10400 GCA_036250565.1 Sibynophis collaris
AGTCAGCTTATTGCCCCCCACAAACTGGGTCCTCAATTTACCTACCTTAGAAAGGATGGAAGGCTGAGTCAACCTTGCCTTGCAGTCTAAGGGACTTGCAGGAGTCTTTTTCAGCAGCATAGTTCAAAGACCTCATACATTGCAACTGGGAAAACCATAGCCTTGACCATACACACTTTTGTTGGCAGGGTGATTTTTAGTATGCTGTTTAGCTTTGCCATGGCTTTCCCCCCCAGCCATTAATTTCTTGGCTGTAGTCCCCATCTGCTGTGATCTTGAGCCCAGGAAAATAATAAAAACCATAATTTATATATATTATCAATCCTGATCAAGCTACACTTTTCTCCAAAGCTATACAAATATATCCTTTTCTGAAGGCTCGATATACCTCTTCTCTTTGGAAGAATGAACACCTTACTTCAATTTTGAATAAGATTTTGAAAATAAAGTGTTTTGGATCAACAAAGTGTTGGGCTAGTATAAGAAGCATTACTTAAAAGATAAGAAAAACATGCAATTGATTTCTTTCCTTGATCTATTATCTCAACACTCAGGAATACAGAATTAGGAATAGATGAAATACAAACACTTTCCACAATTGTGGTTGCTATTTTACGTTGTTTTATTACTGCTGTTTGTAATTTGTTCTCGTTGTAAAGCACTTTTTTCTGTAAATAAAACTTCTGTTAAATTTAAACTATTGTAAACTGTGTAAAAATGTGGGAAAAATAAAAACAGGTTGACTAAAAAGCTTGAAGTACAAGATGTTTAGAAATAAGCTGATATGCTTTTAGAAAGAATTATTTCCCAGTCTGCTTTGTTCTTTCTTTTAGCTTTCTTCAGCTAAATTCCTTGAAGCTGTAATCTGATCAATAGAAACATAGTACAAAGGGAAAGCACATATGGTACAGTACAATGTGTCAACAAGGCCATCAGTAAAAGCAACAAAAAAAGATCCCTTACTAGCTTTCAAAAAGCCAGGTACTCAACGCTCCATCTAATAATCAACCATATTTTATTAGAGAGGTGCTTGAAAAGTTCTTAACTTAAAGGACTCCATCAGGATGGTCACTTATTCAACTGCCTTCATTCCCAAGAGATAGTGGTGCCTTAGTTCATTTCAGCATTCCAAGGGAATAAAATGGTGGAT
This sequence comes from Sibynophis collaris, assembly GCA_036250565.1. Taxonomy (NCBI): domain Eukaryota; kingdom Metazoa; phylum Chordata; class Lepidosauria; order Squamata; family Sibynophiidae; genus Sibynophis; species Sibynophis collaris. The sequence continues at coordinate 1,151 of JANHFK010458035.1, forward strand.
AAGACGGTCTCAATTATAATTGAGGATCAGTTGTGTGTTCCTATGGGTTCTGTCTGGTTCTTAGAACCGGTAGTAACCCAGACATCATCATGGACACTCTGCACATGTACAGAAGTGCCGCGCACGAGCGAAGCAAGTGTGCTCTTTCATGTGCTCCCATTATAATCCGGTAGTGATGGTAAGTAGAACCCACCCCTGTTGAGGATTGATGGCATAAGAGCCATGGTGCAGTTGTTAGAATGCAGTATTGCAGGCTAATTCTGCTGGCTGCCAACTGCCAATTCAGCAGTTGGAATTTCACCAGGCTCAAGGTTGACTCAGCCTTCCATCCTATTGAGGTCAATAAAATAAGGACCCAGATTGTTGAGGGCAATAGGCTGACTCTGTAAACCACTTGGAGAGGGCTGTAAAAGCACTGTGAAGCAGTATATAAGTCTAAGTGCTGTTGTGATTGCGATTGATTCAGTAACCCCAATGTTTTCCAACTCTCAGTCACTCTTATGTAACTGCAAACAGGTAGTCCATGACTTACGACCACAATTGGGACATTAAATGAATGTCCCATTAAGTGAATCAAATACAATTTTATCATCATTTTTGCCATAATCATTAAGCAAATTGCATGGTTACTAAGCAAACCAGTTTTTCCTTATTGAGGAGAGATGCCGCAGTGGTTAGAGTGTAGTACTTTCTCATTAGGTTGCCAAAGTATTTGAGTTTCATCTTCAGGATCTGGCCTTCTAAAGACCAGTCAGGGTTGATCTCCTCTAGAACTGACCGGTTTGATCACCTTGCAGTCCAAGGGGCTCATAGGAGTCTTCTCCAGCACCTTAGTTCAAAGGCCTCAATTCTTTGGCATTCAGCCAACTTTCACAGCCATTCATTGCAAGTGGGAAAACCATAGTCTTTGTTGGCAGGGTGATGTCTCTGCTTTTTAGTATGCTATCTAGATTTGCCATAGCTTTCCTCCCCAGGAGCAAGTGTCTTTTAATTTCTTGGCTGCAGATTGAAATATTAGGTCTGTTATAAGAACTAAAATGTTGCAAAGCAGAGTGACCAAAATATAACTCTGGAGAAGACTGCAGGAACAAGCTTTCAGAGGTAAGGAAATTAATTATGGAATTAGATGAGAATCAGAGGACAGCAACCAGAGATAAGAAAGTTAACAATTAAGTGCAATGTAATAACTCATGTCTGACCCAGCAATATAACAGGTCAGCTAAAGGACAGCTAAGGCTAGGCATGTTGAATTGCTAGCAAATGACAAAAGAGCAAGATGGGTCGTTGCCATTTGGAAGGATGTTGTAGGCGAGCCAGTGAAAACAAGTGTAATTAATAAAATAAAATATACATGTTCAACAGAGATTTCCTGTTTGCTGGATATTCCCTAGAAACTGCATAAGATCATGAACTCCTCTTTCTTACTGAAGGTGTGTGACTATGTCTTGCAATAAATCTCATCTACTTCCATCAGCAAAGGTTATATGCCATGAAGCCTCAGTTGTACCTATCTAGTCTCTACACTTATCTAGTAGAATGTTAGGGGTATGGTTAGCACATGTGCCTCTGGTTTTGTCTGTCAGTCAATTAATGAACTATAAGAAAAGTTTCCAAGGTATAATGTTTAGATGATGGACAATGAATTAGAATTATTTATTTATTGGCCAAGTTTGATTGGACACACAAGGAATTTGTCTTCGGTGGATATGCTCTCAGTGTACATAAAAAGAAAAGATCCATTCATCAAAAATCATAAGCTACAACACTTAATGATAGCCATAGGGTACAAATAAGCAATTGAATCATACTAGGAAACAATCAATATAAATCGTAAGGATACAGCAACAAGTTACACTCATACAGTCATAAATGGGAGGTGATGGGTGATAGGAACAATGAGAAGATTAATAGTAATAGTAATGCAGACAGTGAATAGTTTGACAGTGTTGAAGGAATTATTTGTTTAGCAGAGTGATGGTGTTTGGGAAAAAACTGTTCTTGTGTCTAGTTGTTCTGGTATGCAGAGCTCTATAGTGTGGGTTTGAGGGTAGGAGTTGAAACAATTTATGTCCAGGATGCAAGGGGACTGTAAATATTTTCACATCTTCTTTTTGACTCCTGCAGTATACAGGTCCTCAATGGAAGGCAAGTTGATAGTAATTGCTTTTTTCTGCAGTTCTAATTATCCTCTGAAGTCTGTGTCTGTCTTATTGGGTTGCAGAACCAAACCAGAGAGTTATAGAGGTGCCAATGACATACTCAATAATTCGTCTGTAGAACTGGATCAGCAGCTCCTTGGGCAGTTTGAGCTTCCTGAGTTGGCCAATGTGGGTAGCAATTGAAATATTCATGGTGAATTTATCGGTAGGTATGATGAGTTGAAAAGCAGAGAAGCTTGAAAGGATAACTCTCATGAAGGCGAGATGTTGAATCACCTGCAGGAATTTGAGAGATTTAATTTCAAGCAACTATATTCATATAAATCCAGAACCCTCTTTTTCAAAATTCCATTGATAATGTGTTACATGTAATGGGATAAAGTGGGATAATTTGCAAAACTGGATAGATCATGTTAAAGATGTTGAAACTGTAGAAAAGGCAAAGATATACAAAGATTTGAAGTTGCATCAACTCAAAACAAAGGCATAAAACTAGTGGCCCTACCTTCCAAGCAGAACACTAAATGTGCATAATGTTTAATGGATTTTCTAACTATAAAAACAAAACAAATCTGCTTCCATGAATCTGTTACCATAAAGATTTCTTAACTGGATTGTTCTGAAAACAATGGAACATAGCATGATCTTTGAAAAGGGGGATGAGGGAGGCATATATGCTTCTCCAATAGGGAACATTGTTATAAATTGTGAAGAAAAGTTGTGCATTGTGAAGAAAAGCTTTATATTGACTAATGCAGTTTTCCAGGAAAAGTATATTTTGGGGGATCGAATTATTTATTTAAGAAATAACCTTGCAAGACTGAAGAGAATTCAATGGGAATTATATTACTTCTGGGAAGATAAAATGATTAAGCACTGCAAAGATTCAACAGTTTATAACCTTTAAAATTCAAATAAAAACTTATTGAAGAAAACAAAACTCTCAAGGACGAACAGAAAACCTGTTGTCCAACTTTTACAAACTTACAAAGGAGAAACCATTGGAGAATTCTTAAAGAGCTCAGAACTAAGTGCATGCATAATGTAAAGCATAAAGCAAAACAACAAACAGAAAGCTTTTTAAAGAGATGCTAGGAGTGCAATTTAAAGGCATGAATTCCAAATATTGCTTTAAGTCCCTTTACACAACTATTATGGGCAAGGAATGGAGCAGTTATTGTATATATCATCTAGACTCCAGAAGATCTGTGCTGTTTTCTTAGAGGACATCTAGAGAATTTTTTTGGGAAAGGCTCTTTAATGTTATCAAAGGTTGCAACATCTTCAAAATTAGGAAGACTCATGATCTACCTTTTGACTTCCCATTGTCCCATTCATGGACAGTTTCTGCTGAAGTTCACCAGCCAAGCGCAGAGTCAAAATCATGCCTAAAGGCTAGCAGGGATGGGACCAATATAAAGTCTAATAATATTCCAAAGAGTGGGTTGTCACAACTAAAAAGGCTGTCTTCATGACTGCCATAAGATTACATTCCTTTGTAGATGAATGTGTTTTCGAGGTGTAAAGCCCTTCATGGCTTGGGACCAGGTTACCTGAAGGATCGTCTTCTCTCTGTTATTTCTATTTGTGCAATTTGGTCTGGTAGGTTGGGCATACTATGGATCCCATCAGCCAAGGATTATCAACTGGCAGATACTAAGAGACATGCCTTCTCAGCCATCATTCCTACCCTCTGGTACCTTATCCATTCAGTGATTAGATTGATCCCAACTCTTTGGCCTTTCATATGGTCATGAAGATTTGGTTGTGTGCCCAAGCCAACAAAAAGAGGAGCTTTCACATGGAAGAGGGTTGACTTATTTTCCAAAGCACCTGAGTGGAAGTTTGTCAAAGAGATATCCAACCTGGAACTAAGGAGAAATTAGTTCTCACTTCTGACAGCGATAACAATTAATCAATGAGACTGCTTGCCTCCCAGAATTGTGGGTGCTTCATCACTGGAGGTTTTCAAGGAAAGATCAAGAAAAGATGGATAACTATTTGTCTGGAATGGTATAAGGCCTCACTGCCATCACACCTGCAGTGAGGGTTGGACTAGAAGACACCCAAGGTCCCTTCTGTCTCTCTCTATTCTTATCTAGCACAGAATTAAAATAAATTCCAATGATTTGGGACAATATGAAGAAGTGTTACAGAATATTGTATATTAGGCTACCTAAAACACCTACTGGATTATCTTGTCGGCAATGAAATAATTCTGCTTTTCTAGGGACCAGTACATTTAATATGGTTTTTATTAAGTATAGGCTCTTACAGGAATAGAATGTTTATAAAGGGATAATACAACAATATTATCACATAGCAAGATGCCAAAGCATTTGTTTACAGAAAAATCTTGTGACAATGGATTCACTGCTCTAGTGGGATATTATTTTATTTATGAAACTAAAGCCAATGAATGTGTGCCTAGCAGATGGGAGGATTCTGTCACATTGCTAGTATTTACCTGAAATATAGGATACATTCCAGTTACATAATGGGCCAAGTAAAAGAACAATATTTAGAACAGGAAGATGTTTTTGCTATTAAGTTTTCAAATCAAGAAGTAGCGTGAACAATTATCCAAGTGAGAAAATTAAGTTGCATTTTAGAAGGAGTTGACAGTGACATTGTAAAAACGATTAAGCCTCTAAAAAAAGAAGTAGAGACGTTCAGCAAATAATGATATAAAACAGGCCAGCTTCAGAACATGTACTAGTAACAAAAACATGAAACACTAATAAAGTGTTAACGTTATGTTTGTATTACTGACACTATTAAAGATGTTAACAAGACTTCTATAGGATGTATGGCATGTGTGTCTAATTGTGGCAGCAGTGAAATCTACTTATCTTCACTACTGGTTTGTGTGCCTCTTTTGTGCATGCACATAACCTTCTGTGCATGTGTAGATGGTTAAAAAATGGGATGTAATGATGATGTAGGCGGAGCCTCCACTGCCAGCGCTACCAGTTCAGAGAACCATATAGAACCTGGGGGATTTCACCACTGAATTGTGGGCTGTCTAAAAATGTATTTGTAAACATTATAGAAGAGCTGTACTAGACTACAGTAACAAAAACAATCTATACTTTTTCTAAATGAGCCATGGTGGCACCATAGGTAGAATGCAATACTGCAGGCTATTTCTACTGCCTGCCGACTGTCTGCAATTTGGCAGTTCAGATCTCACCAGGCTCAAGGTTGACTCAGCCTTCCATCCTTCCAAGGTGGGTAAAATGAGGGCCCAAATTGTTGGGGGAAATAGGCTGACTCTGTAAAACCACAGAGAGAGTGATGTAAAATACTATGAAGCAGTATATAAGTATAAGGGCTATTGCTATTTAAAAACCATAGCTTGTTTCCTGTTTACTTAAGGGACAGCCTCCTTCACAATACCTAATGGGTCACGCATGCAAAGTGGGTCTGTTTAAAATAGGGATTTGGTGGTGGTGTTTTTTTATAATGCTGTTTATATGATTTTAAGATGATTAGATTGCTGATATTTATTTGGGTAGGTTTTATGTACTTATATACATGTAATTCCCTAAGTCTTGGGAGTGGGGTAGTGAATCAATCAATCAATCAATCTAAAAATCCATCTATTTGCAGAAAATTCTGTAAATATTGACATTAATCTTGAAAGAGAGAAGAACTAGATTAACAGACCAAGGATACTAAAACAATGAAGATCTTTCTCTTTTTCTTCAGGAAAGGGAGCATCCTGAAGAAAGTAAAACTGGCTGGGTTGGCAGAGTAAGTACAGTGATTTAAGTATCCGCTTATATGTTGCATGGCGGCCAAGCATCCTTTCCTGCAGAGAGAGCACAGCTAAAGAGATATCTTACAGTGAGGAAATGAAGCATTTCATTGTACCTGCCAGCTGTTTTCTATCAGAAACATCTTCACTCTTTCCTTCCTTGCCAGATACCAGCCCCATATTAGTAAGATAAAGACAAGCTTGGAACAGTGTTAGAAATATTTGTTAGCCTGTGTATATATTATTCAGTGCAGGAAAAATAATTGGTCGAGTAGAATTAGACCTTCTATTTCCATGTTGCTTCTTAAAAGCACTTGGCCAACAAGCTATCTGGACAATACTGCATGTTACTGTTTTATAATGCATAGTTTAACATGCATTAAACTAAACAAAGTTAGCTCTTAGTAACTTGTTTTTTTTCCAAGTGAAATATTGAGGATTTTTTTTCCAAGGCCCTTTAGAATTGCAATTATACCCCCACCCCCTGATGTGTGAAATACACTGGCTTCTCAACTTTTTAATTAACCCTGTAACAAAGTCTTTGTTATAGTCTTTGTTATACTTTGTAGGTCATATGGAACCCACATCTTTCTCACATTTCTGTCTTGCAGTGCCTAATTTTTAAAAACAATGTGTGAGATATAATGTCATTGCAGTCTTTTCTCATTTTCTTCAAGCAGTAGTCAAAGAACCAAACATTGTTGAAGATGTAGTCACATTACAGGTAGTTTTAATCAGTTGTTACAAGAGGATGCGAAAAGATGAAACTTGATAGCAACTCAATTTTTTGTGGGCATTTCTTGAGAGAAATGGAACTATTGATAGGACTTCATGTCAAAGAAGTTAATGTAAATTATTATTTGTTGATGTGGATATTCATCCTGACATTGGCAATTTGTTCTTCTCTGATGGGATTCAGCATAGCAAACATTGATATTTCTGATTTCATCTTTAAGATTATACTTTGATGGTTGACATATTTAGTTAAAAAGTAATAAATTGCTTCAATATATTAAGTGGAACCTGGCATTTACATATCTAATGCCTACAATTAGTAGTTGTTAACATTTTGGGGACATACAGGTAGTCCTCAGCTTAGAAACATTTGTTTAGTAACCGTTTGAAGTTACAACAGCACTGAAAAAAGTGACTAATGAAAATTTCCCATGCTTATAACCATTGCAGCATCCCCATGGTCAAGTGATTAAAATTCAGACACTTGGCAACTGGTATGTGATCACCTTTCTGACAAGCAAAGTCAATGGGGAAGCCAGATTCACCTAACAACTATGTTATTAACTTAACAATGCAGTGATTAACTTAACAACTGTGGCAAGAAAAGTAATAAAATGGGACAAAATTTACTTAACAACTGTCTTGCTTAGCAACAGAAACTTTGGGTTCAATTGTGGTTTCCCCCATTGACTTTGCTTGTCGGAAACCAGCTGGGAAAGTTACAGACCATGATCAAATGTCATTGGGACAGTGCAACCGTCATAAATACATGCCAGTTGCCAAGCACCGGAATTTTGATCATGTGACCATGGGGATGCTGCAATGGTTGTAAATGTGAAAACCAATCATAAGTCACTTATTTCAGTGCTCTTGTGACTTTGAATGGTTGTAAAATGAATAGTTGCAAATATATTGTATGGCCAGCAGATTGCCAAGTTCTGGTTCTAAAAGGGGAACAGATTTATAGGAACAAGGAGTTGTACAATAACATCATTAAATCTATATAAGAATAATGCTTTTTCCCTTTATCTTTTGCTTAAAAGAGTTGTAATTTTTTTAAAAAAGCATCAAAAATAGACCTACCCTGCAAAATAATGAAAGTTAGTATCTTCTGCTGTCAAACCTGATCAGAAAAGAAAGACCTTATTATAACTAACACATTTTAGTTCTACACGATAAAATCTCAGGAAGCAATGTGATAAGCAGATTGTGTATGGTGTGAACAGTGAAGCAAAAAGAAAGGAAAGAAAAAAAGGAGTAGTATAAATCTACTGTAAAAATAGGAAAAAATAGGTTAACATTATTATTGTTATGCTTGTTCCACTATGGTTTATATGCTTGAATAAGTCAGTCGCATCAAGAAAATAAAAGATATCTTATTATTCTATAAGACAGAGTACCTGAAACATCTCTTGTTTTAAATGTCCCTGAAAATTTGACTGGGATAGAATAAAAAATAGGTAGAATCAGGAATAAAATATTTGGATGGACATGGATCTCTCTTTGTGTTGTTGAGCTCCATTGCCAACTCCCATCAATACTAGCCAACTGGTGGAAATGGATGCTAGAATGCTTATTCTTTACAAGAAAAAATCTTCAATTTTTTTTAAAAAAGAAAAAAGTAAACTAAACCAAACTTTTAAAAATGTACATTAAAAAAGACAAAAACACAAATGCATATATTGTTCCCTCCTAGTTGAATACTGATAGATGTATTACAACAATAATAGTATGGCATTTTAAAAGAAAGACGTTCCATATGATTTTTTTATTCAGTTGTAATTCATCTCTTTACCAAGTATTTAAGATTAAGTGTATATGACACTCTAAATGTTGTTGAATGCAATAAATAAGAACAAACTCAATTCCAAGAATGAACTATTGTTCCAACAGCTCTGATAAGATAACAGTGAGCAATTTGTTCACTGGTGATTTTATGAGGATGTTAATGGCTTTTTAAAGGTAATTGCTTGACATGTTTTGTGGAATTATTCAAATGGGGTATTAGACTTCTACTGTACTGAAATAAATTTGTTGTCTGCAGTAAATTATGAAGCGTGAAAAAAGATGGTTTCTACTCAGTTAGAATATTTAATGAGATTAAATTCAAGTAATTTAAATTCAAGTAACTTCAAGTAAGATAGTGACACTGATTGCAAAAATGTTCTCTGCATTTATCAACAAAATAGATTTCCTCAGGCAAAATATCTTCCAGAAAAAAATCTGTCAATTCCTAAAAGTTTTCTCAAAGACAAACTTAAAACTGTTGCCATAGATGCACTTGAAGGTTACTTACATGCTCTTACACAGGGGTGTCAAACTCAATTTCATTGAGGGCTGCGTCAAGGTGGTGTTGGACCTTGAGGGGCCGGGGTGGGTGTGGCCAGGGTGGCCGTGATGTCCCGAGCACTCTGCCAGTGAAAATGGGCTCCCAAGCTCCATTTTGGCTGTGACGGCCTCCTGCAACCCTCTGCCAGTGAAAATAGAGCTAGGGAGTGCCACACGCAGCCCTTGTGAGCTCTGTTTTTGGCTGTGACGGCCTCCTGCAAGCCTTTGCCAGTGAAAACAGAGCTTGGGAGGGCCACACACAGCCTTC
>JANHFK010458352.1:0-10364 GCA_036250565.1 Sibynophis collaris
CCCCCCCCCCCCCCCCCCCCCCCCCCCCCCCGCCTCGGATATTATAATCAGTTTAAGGAAGAGATGAGGAAGCTAGAAACATGAAAGTTGTACGAAAAGCTCAAGAACCTACAGAACAAGTGGAATTTTTATCATTTTGTGTAAACCTAATAGCAAAGTAACGAATATGTAGATTCTTTAAGCTTAACAAGGTTATCAAATAAAGCCTTTCAAATCGTCACTGGAGAAGAAATCATGGTACCATCTTTTTCTCTAGTAAAATGTGTCACTCAGTTTTGGGCATCTGAAATTCAGAATTCCACATTGTTTACTTCAATTCTTTATTTGGTCTTTACAGTTTTCTCCCTTTCCGTGTGGAATTGCTTTGTTTTCCAGTACATAAAGTGCTGACACTCACTTAAAAAAAAAACATGGTATTTGACCATCATGGGGGGGAAAAGACTTCAGGAAATCCTGTAGGAATAAGGTACCAATTTAAAGTTACATTTAGACAGACATATGAGGGGGATGCCGGAACTTACCTCCCTGAATGATGTCATTGCAAGTGAAGAGCTTGAGGAGAAGAAAATTGGGACCTCCATCCAAAGTGCATCATAATGATCATAATGAGTGAGCAGCAGAGGCCAGGAACCATTTTGGAGGGCAGGAATGTTGCCTGTAAACACTTACCACAAATACAATTTCTGGGGTTATTGTTCTGTTCTGATAATTGCTCAAGCCACAATAGTCTCTGCAACACTCCATGGAAGCAAAAGTTAGATTTGGAAGAAGAAGGATAGGAAACGTATGGATACCTTTGAACTTAGATAGTACAAGACTCTTGAGCATACCAACAAAACAAATGGATAGTTTGTCAAACAAATCAAGTCAGAGTTCTCACTCAAAGCACAAATGACCAAGTTCATATTATGCTGGGAAACATGGAAGGAAAAAGAAAGACAATGACCAACAGCAGGATACAGCTAGCACCATTACAACGGCGATGGGGGCATCATCGCAAAACCTGAAAGACCAGATAGATTGTCATGAAGAAGGTCTATTGTTGAGGTTGCTAAGAGTTGGAAACTACTTGATGGCACATCATCAATCAGTCAATCCATTAGTTTATTGTTTCCATCAACTGAGATGCAGCTGCCATGCTTTATTTTTTTCTAGGACATCCATAGGAGAGGTGGTATTCAGCAGGTTCTGACCAGTTCTGGAGAACTGGTAGTGGAAATTTTGAGTAGTTCAGAGAATCGGTAAATACCACCTCTGACTGGTTCTCTGCCTCCCAAGTCCCAGCTGATCAGGAGGAAATGGGGTTTTTGCAGTATCCTTCCCCTGGAGTGGGGTGGGAATGGAGATTTTACAGTACCCTTCCCCTGCCACACCCACCAAACCATGCCACGCCCACCAAGCCACGCCCACAGTAGTAAAAAAATTTGAACCCCACCACTGGGAAGCACTACCATTTAGACTTGCTCACTCAACTAGGAGCAGAACTGCTATAACACCACATCTCCAATTTATAATCCGTATAGAGTAGGCAGTTCATTTATTTGACTGTGCCAAATCCTCATTTAACTAGCTGTCAAGTCACATTCTGACTGGGCTCTGTTCCCTACCTAATTCTTTTTTGAAAGGGATTCTAGTGGGTTGCAAAACAAAATGTCAGCATCCAACATTATGGGGTCCTTAGTACTCTCTGAACTTTGTTGTTTTCTTGCAGATGTTTCATTACACAAACTAGTTAGCATCATCGCTGGGCACTGACAATGTTACCTAATTCGGGTAATGCAACATCTGCAAGAAAACAATCAAACTCAGAGAGCACCAAGGACCTCTCATTGCAACCCTGAGCTACAGAAATTCTCCTTATCATTAACAATCATTCCAAGGATCACTCTAAAGTCCAAAGGAGGTCTGAAAAGTTTTTTTTAAAGGAAATGAAACAGAGGGTACGTGTTGCGTGATTTAGCAGGAAATGTGCTCACCTGTCCAGAGAAAAATACAAATGCCTCTAGATATTATTGTATAGAATAGGGAAGGGCATAAGGACGTAACAAGGAGAATTTAAATGTTTTGGTTATGTTCTCCCATGAACACTGTGTTTCCCAATTTGTGAATGAGCAAAGTCACTTCCAGGAATCATTTTGCAGAATGCACAATATGTTCTCAGTCTATAAACCAAGAATTCAGTCAATTGTGGTATTTATGTTGCACGCCATGATTAATCAAAACCAACATACAGCATTAATCTGAGCCTCTACTGCAGGATAAATTTCTACCATCTAAAATAATAGGGAAGGAATATTGACTGTATTATATAGTACTGTACAGTTTTACTGAGCTAAAATGCCATAAATTTGAAATGTGATTAAATGTGATGGGCTAAAGACTATAGTTAGTAACAGATCTAGCAGACCAATAGACATAGTAGTAAAAATGACTGCAATAAAATATTAAATTTAGTCACATGTGGATTAACAATTTGTTCACAAAGTAATTAATGTTATTAATATTATATAGCCTGAATTATGATTTTTATTTTTCATTAACTTTTATAGTGTTATGATTTATAATTTATGAAATAATTTATCAAATTTATCAAGTAGTCCTTCCAGTAGTAGCCTGTGCAGATTACTCCAGAGTTTTAGACAACACTGCCCTCTTGTGTACACCTTTAATATTTTGAGGGGGAAAATTATCCCAGGACTATTAATTTTTCAAGGCTTTTGTGGGCAGTGTGAATTTATATATGCAAACAGTAAAACATGTTTAAATTGCTGAGAACATGTCCCTAAAGGATCAATACTTTACAAGGGTTGATTTATAATTGTTGTTTTAAAGATTCTGAAAGTTTGGGCTATGAAGATGCTTTGCAAGATATACAACATGGCTTGGATACGTCAATATTTTTTTTTATGTACCTTCAATCTTAGGGTCCTTAAAAGAAGCAACACTTGAACTATAATCAACAAAATCACATTTCATAAAGTGCTAAAATGGAGTATGAAAGTTAATTATAGACTTGAGATGTGGAACAAAGAATTGGAATCCAGTCCAACTATTGGAAAATCAATGATTTCTAGGCTTTAAGAAATATAAAACATATTTCATATCATTGAAAAATGAAATAAATTAATTAAAAATATTTTATATCTATTGTACCTCTCAAAGAACCTTTAAAAAGGTTGGACATTCGATTTTTTTTTGCGCTGGTGTTATAATAAATTTGAGTGGTCTTTAACTCCTATAACTTCTGAAAATAAGAAGAGGCAATATGTTTTTATGTGATCTAGATTTAATAATAAAAAATAATTTTATAGTGATATAAGATGGAAACTATAGGAATCTTTTTATTGTTAATTAGTTTTTCCTTTTATGTTAATTTAATTGCTATAATATTTTTTTCTCTTTCTGTAGCTACTATACGTAGTGTTGATTTGCCTGTATTTCATTATTTAAAAATTATGACCGGTTGCACAGCTAGCCAGATGTTTAGACTGGATTTGTCAGTTTTATCCGCCTATTGAGTTCTTTCCAAGGACCTGGGATAAGTATAGATGTTGTTCTGAATAAAGCTGACCTTTGCAATTGATTGATGATGATTTTGACAGTGCTGATGATGTTCAAGTGATGCTCCAGATGTTTTGGGATTGAACTCAAGGCTCCTTCAGTGGTACCTTTTCTTTTTTTTTGTCACAGCCATTCTATTTCTAATTGCAAGTTTTGTATTTCATTATCTTCTCCAGTTGTTATCTCTCTCTTATTATCATTATTATTTATTATTATTTAAAAGGAAGTCATTAATTGTATTATGACAAGAATCTTTCTCTTTCCCCTCTGATGCTCTAGTTTCCTCTAGTATTTCTTTGTATGTGTTTAATTGTACTATTCGGATTCAAATAGCTTTAATGTTGCTCATTCAGTTAAATAATTCACTCACACATTTATGATTGAGAGCTATTTCCCAATAGGCCTTCATTTCACATTTTAGCTGACATTTGGATGATTAAATAGCACATGAGAAGAATGGCAGTCAAACCAGTCTAACAGAAGTCAAAGCAGAATCCTAAAATTGCTAGTGTACACAATGATGTCAATCTCACACATTCATACTACAGGAGTATATTTTCTTGCTAATTCATGATGCGTTGAATGTGACCAACAGTATCGATGGGACACAAAAATAATCAAATCGTCTGTAATATAGCTACAAACACAATTCTGAAAAACTTAAGGAAACACCACAGATGCCAGAGGAATAGGATAGGAATGGACAATACAGACAGCCAGTTGTTTTTGTGTCAGCAGAGGAATTGGGCGATCTCAATAGTGGTGAACTTAACCCCGAATTGGGACAGGAAAGATATCTGCTCTTTTTGTACTCAACTCTGAATTTGTATATCTAGAAACCTGAATATGGGTATGAAAGACAAGGCAGTGTTACTGATTTTTCAGAGGCTATTTACAATGAAAGAAAAATGACTATATTAAGGGGGGAAAGGTGAAAGGAAAGAAGAGAAAAGGAGGACCAGCAGTAAGGCTCAAGTGGGAATGAATGCACCATTGGGACACTTGAAGGACCAGGTTAGGGATACATCATCATGGAGAAAATCTATATGGGTACTAGGAATCAAAAACAACTTGATGGCACGTAATAAACTAATCAGTTATGAAAAAAATGCAAACATACAAATCTGAAGAAAAGGGTGCATGAAAATGAGCATATTATTTATTATTAGGTACTGTATATTGTACAATGCCAAGAGCCTCTCTCTAAGGGAGATAGGAATTTAAGAAATATAAATAAATATTATATCAAAATGGGTACAGAGCACACATATTTGGACAATGTACCTGAAAATGCAGACAATTTTTCTGTTGACTTCTTTTTTAAAGGTATATCAATTTACCCTTTTAAAATATACCTTTTTAAAGGTATATCAATTTACCTTTTTAAAAGATAAATCGATATAAAATAGTTGAACAATATGGAAGAAAGAGAAACCAAAATCAACATCCTGTATAAATCGTTACAGGATTTATTCTTTACAGAGTATAAAGATTTATACTCCTTACAGACAGCTGGTCATTTGTATTCTTTTAGCGAGTCATTATTGTGGCCAATCTCTACAGGGAAGAGATAGAAACCAAAGCCCTAGACTCCTTCACAGGAATTTCACCCACTCACTGGTATAGGTATGTGGACGATACTTGGGTCAAGATCAAAACACAGGAATTGGAAACGTTCACCAAACATATCAATTCCATGGATAGATACAGGATTCACATGGGAAGATGTTAAGGAAAATAGTGGATTTCTGGATCCACTTTTCTGGATTGTGCGGTACACATTAAGGAAGCCTTAACATTGAAGTTTACATAAAACCCACTCACACAGATCAGTATTTACATTTTGATTCCCACCACCTACTGGAGCACAAAATGGGAATCATTAGAACCCCACACTACTGAGCTGAAAGCCTGTTTACCAGCAAAGATGGGGGAAAAAAAAGAACAAAAACACATCAAGGAAGCCCTCAAATGGTGTGGCTATCCCAAGAGGGCCTTCATCAAATCATCATCATCATCATCATCAAAACCCTACAGGAGCTCCTCCATAACAGACAATGAACAGAACAATAAATAAAGCAACGTTGTCATTCCATACATTGCAGGAATATCAGAAAAACTCAGGAGGATCTTCAGCCATAAGTGCACAACATAAGTGCACATTTCAAATGCAAGAATACAATAAGGCAGAAGCTTGTCTATTCCAAGGATAAACTGACACAAACTGAGCAAGGTGGTATATTGATACAATACTGTGAACCATGTACAGTTCTGTACATTGGGGAAATAAAACAATCTCTTCATAAACGAATGGCACAACATAGGAGAACAAATCCATCAGGACTAGATTCAGCAGTCCATCTGCATTTAAAAGATAAAGGCTACTCTTTTGAAGACAGCAAACTCCACATTTTGGACAGAAAGGACCACTGATCTGAAAGAGGGGTCAAAGAGGCCATCTATGTTAAAATTGAACAGCCCTCTCTCAACAGATAGGAGGTAGACATCATCTATCTCTAATCTACAACACAGTTCTTTCAACAGTTCCAAGAAGGCTCCATACCCATTTGCACCACTCAAGTGATCCAGATGACCTCCAGGTAAACCTCCAGATGGCCTCAATGACTGTCTGGAAGAATGCAAATGACCAGCTGTCTGCAAGGAGTATAAATCCTTCCATACCCCATCATCCAGTCAGAGCTGAAGAAACTTCTTGGATGAGAAGCGAAACGTCTTCAAAGGAAAACCAGAAAGTCCAGTTGCCTCTTGAAAAGCACCTTTGGGATTCACCTTTCTGCAATAAGATTTCCAAATCTTTCTTTCTGTTCTCCATATTTGGTTTATCTACACAGAGACACTGGTTTCTACTCCTTCCTGTTCATGAGCTGGTGCATTCATATCTGTAAAGGTTGATAAGGATTCAAGTAATCATTGTATAAACAACCCACAGTTGAAAACTTCACCAGTAACATAGAAGAGACTACCTACTCTTCATTACATCATAATGCTGTGATGAAAAGCATAGAAACTCCTTGCCCTAATATATACCAAGATAAATTAGTTGTAAATTGAAAAAAGTTTACTTGTTGGTATTCTTGAATCACTACTACTTTTATCCTAATAAATCTTGATGAGGAAATTCTTAGATTTGTGCTTGAGAAAATTGATTTTCAGCTCAGACTTGCAAACATCCAGCACATCTATCTGAGAACGTAGCATTGTACTATTTTTTAAGCAATCTTTTCTTATGTTCACATTATTCAGTTTGAAGACTTCCAGATTAGGATTACAAACGCCTTCCTTCCATTTTTGGTGAAGTGCAACCAATCTTGCCAGGAATTCTCTCAGTTTGTAAATGTGCCCCATTATGAAACAATCCAAACCATTCCTTTTATGCTATTTTTAGTATTCATTTTTCCTGGGTCACATTTTTCAACAGGAAGGAGAGAAGACCTATACCCATTGCTTCTTCATCCTCCTACTCAGTGCTTCATAGTTTATTTTATAATTTTTTTTATCCTGCCTTTATTACTTTATAAATAACTTAAGGTAATGGACATGCATACTTCCTCCTCCTATTTTCTTTACAACGACAACATTGTGAAGTAGTTGGGTTGATAAATAGCGACTGCCCTGCATGATGTTCTTGCACTGATTCTGGTTGTGTTATTTATTCCCATTTGTAGAGTAACAATCAGTAAGTAAAATAGCCTGGGAAAACTTTCATCATATTTCTGCATATTTGACCTGAGAAGGCAGCATACTTCTTTTGGTAGACTATCTGGTCTGAATATTGCTGCTTTAGTCTCTCTGTGTATGGAGTCTTTTCTCACTGCATGTTGTCACCTCCTCTTCAGTGCAGAAATCCTTCTTTTTGCAGAGTCCTCTTCCTTGGTCGCTGAGATCTGTGGTAGCTTTATTTTATCTAAAGGCTCAGCAATAATATCAGCATGAGACCCTGTAAGCTATTATGGAGTTCAAAAATATAAGATGCTTCTTGACAAGAGTGAGCCTTTATGTCACATTCCTCTATCTCCTACTCTCATTTTCTTGCTCCCTCCCTTCAGTTCTGGGTTGGGGGTTTCTTGATTAAATGTCTCCTGCTTTCCACTTTGATTGCTAAGCTTGGGGTGGGCGGCAATTTTGCTTCTGGTTCTTCATCTCTTCCTGGAGAACATTTGGCTTGCATTTGCAGCATGTATAGTTCTTACTGTCTTCAGAAAGAAAACAGGCATGAGATATCCCCAGGAGTTTATAAGATCTGTGTTATTCATAAGTCTCTGATGAACATCCAAGGAGAAAGTGTCTTTGCTATTAGCTTTGGCAAGTTGCCCAGCCAAACTCCTGCTTGTTAACTTTCTGGGAACTGGCTTCTTTATATGGCCTTAAAATGGGTGGCAAGCAATGCTACAGACAAACCCAATGGGCAATCAGGATTACAACTGGTGATTATCATCAGCAGTTGGGAAAAAGCCAGCAGCAACAGTCAGCAATCCCCACTTCCTTTCCTCTTCCTCTCTCTTCTTCCTCCTCTTTCTTCTGTCCTTAGATTATGTCCCACTCAAATTCTTGCTTATTCTTTTTGTTAATGATGATCATCCCCAATACTTTCACGTATGTGATAAAAATTTCTGGAGACAGAATAGAAACCTGAAGGACACCATGCCATACTTTCATTTGAGGAACAATTATTTCTAAGTGACACCTATACTTAGGGCTTACTAATACCTTCCTATTCCCATTGTTTAAAGTTTTTTTTCCAGAAGGAAGCCCTGTTGGTTGTACTGAAAGCTGCTGAGAGGTCAAGAAGGAAGAAACCAGAATAATATTTTGTCAGATCCCAGACAAATGTGACTCATCTTGAAAATTTCACTCTCAGCCTGCTAGTATAATAGCTTGAAATAAATAAAAATAATTCCTTACTTCTAGGGTGAGTCCACCTAAGAAGACACTGTTTTCTTAATCAATATATCCAACTATGAAAGTAGAAAGTGATTTATAATTTATCTTTTCTGAAAAATCTTGGAAATGTTTGTGCATTTTTTAAAATTACAAAATAGCCCAAAACATTATCAGTCTAGAGCAGGGGTGTCAAACTGGCGGCCCACAGGTCGGATGTTTCATGCATGGGCCATACCCACCCTAGTTCCGCAAATGGGAAAAATGTTGTGAAACATCATGTGACTACAACATGATGTGGCGAGTTTGATACCCGTGTTCTAGAGAAACCATATAATGTAATTTCAATTGCATTGATTGGTTGAGATTGTAAAATTGATGAATTTATTTTATTAAGTAAACCTCTAATTAGGATGGGTTTATATAGGAATTGATATTTCATTGTATTTTTCTCAGTTTTTACAACGCTATTTAAAAAGTATCAGTATGTTGAATTAAATCAAGTATTCCCAAGCTAGTATATTCCATATCTTTTTTATTTCAAATCCAATAATTCACAAGCATAATTAAACTCACCCATATGGATATTAAGGTAATTTGAGAAATAGAATGAATGTAATCTTATTCTGCTATCTAGTTTCCACATGCTCATATTCCCCATTATTGATTGCAAAAAAAGAATCACATGCTAAGGAAATCTAGTTATAGACCTGTTGAATTTGATACTATAAATTTACAAACAGTAACCAAAAGCAAAGAATTAAAGAGAGAGACTTAAATCCACAGTAACTTTTCTGATACTGTAATAACTTTTCCTCATGTATTTTAAGATAAAACAAGTTTGCTTGTAAAATCCACAAAAAGAGTTTTATCAGTTCTTATGACTTAAGGAGAGCCAGTTTAGTGAAATAGTTAAGGAACTAGAGTAGAATTCAGGAGACTGAGCTCTAGTAATCCCACCTTAGATTCACAGCAGCTGGTGACTTGCAATGAGCAGTCTGAAAGATGTTTAGTGCAGATGTTTACATGAGATTTTTCGTATCATCTACTGGAAGACTAAACAATACATCACCCAGCTACCTCCTTTTGGCACTGTCAGTCAAAGATTTCTGACCAACTGGTTCACCTGAAATACATGTTGGCAGAGAAGCAAGTGGATTGTTCTCAAAGTCTCTCATTACTTGCATCACCTGGGGAAGGTGTCCTCTTTTAAAGCTGCTACAGTTATACATTCATCTGGCAAAGAGATGGCCACCTAGAAAAAAAATAAGGCATTTGAAGAAGGTAAACAACTTACATATTCTGTACCATGGTTGAGCTATCTCTCTGATCACTAATCAAGCTCAGAGTGAAGAAGCAGAGAATGATCCAAAGTTCAGGAACCATAGAAAAGTATCACAAAGCATAGAGCAAGGATTTTAGATGCAATCGGTCATGAAAGTAAAGAGTGAGTCTCCTAAGTCTGTTGAGCTAGGCATCTTCCCAGATGTGAATTGATTAATGAGCTGTCTTGCTTTTGCCAGCAATTAGGCTCCTCTGCTAAGTATGTCTCAGCTCTGGTAGCTAAAGTAGTCTTCATTCTCTTGGCTTTTTGGACAGGGATGTGAGCTTTAACAACTTCTTTCTCTAGTTGTTTCTGCTTCTAGAGAAGTATTCATCTCCAAGCTTTTTCCTAAAATGACTCCCCAGTCTTTATGGTTCCTGGTCTGGAAGACACATCATCTTTTCCTCATCAGCAGAACATTCTTTAGAGGCAGTCTTGACAGAAGGCAAGCTGGCAGGCAAAATCTTCAGCCAGGAGGTATCGGAGGGATTATTTATTTTTATTTTATTTTTATTTATTTTTATTTGTCAAGTACATATTAGATAATATATATAATTATAGGCATGAATTGAGTACATAA
>JANHFK010458470.1:0-10350 GCA_036250565.1 Sibynophis collaris
CTTTCTCCCTTCCCTTCCTTCCCTTCCCTTCCCTCCTCCTTCTTTCTTTCTTTCTCCCTTCCCTTCCCCCCACTCCACCCTCCTTCTCTGTTTCTTTCGTTGGCAAAACAGCTGAGAAAAAAGGCTTTTCTTTCCAGGCTCACCCAGCTCTGCTGATTGCCTCAAGACTTACAGTTGAGGAGGTAGCAGCTAGTTAAAGGGTCGGCAGGCACAGAAAGGCAGCTTAGCCATGCAGGCTGCAGGGAAAAATGTGCTCTGCCACTCCGGAGGTGAAGACCAGTTCGGGGGTGGGGCCAAACCAGTGCCCAATGCCTAACCGGTAGGAACCCACCACTGGTTGGAAAAGGAGAAGGAAAGGGCATTAGATATTTTCCTTGCCTTAAGTTATTTATAAAACTAAGAGTGGAATATAAACAAACCAGTTACAAATGAAAGGAGAAATCATATGAGCTTCTTGTAAATTCCCTTGAATACAGTAGTCGTCCACTTAAAAGCACAATTGAGCCCAAAATTTCTCTTGCTAGCCCCTTTTGTTTAAATCGCCCTAGGGTATCCCTCAGCTGCTTGTACAATTGTTCTTTGTTTTCAGCTGATATTAAAACGTCATCAAAGTAGGGCAGGACCCCCGGAATTTCCTGTAATAAACATTCCATCATGCATTGGAAAATTCCGGGGGCTATGCTGACTCCAAACTGTAGGCGCTTACATTTAAAAGCCCCGCGGTGCGTGACGATTGTCTGGGCTTCCACGGTGGCGCCATCTACAGGCAGTTGTTGGTATGCCTGTGCCAGGTCTAATTTAGCGAATATTTTCCCGCGGCCCAGGAAATGTAAAAGGTGTTGCACCACCGGCACGGGGTAGGTACTTTGTTGTAGTGCTTTGTTTATTGTGCATTTATAATCAGCACAAATCCTAATGGACCCATCCGGTTTTATGGGGGTGACAATGGGGTCTCCCATGTGGTGTGATCAACCAGCTCTAGGACCCCTTGGGCTATTAATTTATCCAATTGTTCATCAACTTTGAGCCTTAAGGCAAAGGGAACCCTCCTTGGCTTTAGTCTGATGGGGTTTACTGCTGGGTCTAGTTTAAATGCAACGAGCTTCACCTTGTACTTGCCTAGGTGTCCGTCAAAGACTTCTCCGATTTGACCATTAGCTTCTCCAGCTCTGGCTCTCCGATGCGATTTATTCCGGTGACTCCTATGCTGAGGGGTCGGAACCATTCGACCCCTAGGAGGGTTGGTCGGTCGCCGGTCACAATGGTGAGGGTGAGTTTTCCTTTGAACTGGTTGACTTCGACTCGGACCATTGTTCTGCGCAGAACAGAGATACGCCTTCCTTGGAAATCGACGAGCCATATTTCTTGCGGCTTGAAGGTCTGTCGGCTTATCTTAGGTTGCAGGCTCCTCAGGGTGTCCCAAGACATGATCATGCAGTATGAACCTGTATCTAGTTCCATCGGGCAGGGTTTGCCCTCTATCAGTGGGGTGATATGGAATTTCTCCTTGTTATATGCGTCTGAGTGTCCCACTATGGTTTAGTTCATAGCTCTGGGCTCGTACTGTTGGTCCTCCCTTCTCTTTGGTGGCTGGTAACCTGATCTCGGTGGGAAAGGTCTATTCGTTGGGGTCTGCGGTCTCGGTTGGTAGGGTGTGAGCTGGGTGGCTCTGCAAGCCTCAGCGATGTGTCCTTTCCATTGGCACCTTCTGCAGATGACTTCTCTAAAATGGCAGGCCGTCTTGGTGTGATTCCCCATGCATCCCTGGCACCTAGGTGGTCTTGGGTCTGGGTCCCTCTGACTTACCCACCGGTCGGGGTGGATTCTATGGACGCTGTCCTCGTAGTCATATTCCTCGTCGCTCCCCGGTACTTCCGTTGCCCAGTCCGGTTCTCTGTAGAATTTGTGTACGTGATTGCTCTTTCGGATATTGGCTGCTGAGTTGTCCAAGGATTCTGCGGCTCGGGCCTCATCCACAACATCTTTAAAGTTTGCACCTCTGTTGGTGAGCAGGTTTTTTTGAAGTGTGAGGTCTTTCATTCCAAGGATGAGTCGGTCCTTCATCATTTCTTCCGTATTGATGAACTCACACTTTGTAGCTATTTCACGGAGGGCTGCCACAAAGTTGTTTATTTTTTCGCCCTCCCTCTGCCTTCGTTCCTGCTCACCATGGGAATCGCTGCGGGCACGTAGTGTTCTTTGAGGTTGTTCTGTAGGGATGTCCATGCGATGGTCTCAACATCCGTGGGGGAAGCCAAGGTCTCTGCCACCCGGTAAATATCGGGGCCACAGTACATGAGGAACAGGGCCTTTTTTTTGTTGTCAGGCAGGTCCTGATAGTTGTTGGTTTCTAGATACATCCGAAAACGGCTCATATAGGAGTGCCATTCTTCCACCTGAGGATTGAACGGTGCCAGGGCTGCAAATGGCATGGTGGTCAACTTGATGCTCAGATTGCGATATTTGTTGTTCTTGCAAAATGGCTGTCGTGCCACGAGGTGATGGTTACCTTGTCCTATGTCCTCTTCAGAATCCCACCTTCGTTGCCAGTGTTAGATTCTGCGTCGATGAAGAGCCGGACACACAGGTAAGGGTTTTCAGCACTTTATTTAAGTCCGCGCTAAGAGAGAACTGCTGGTGCAGAAGCTGGTGCTTGCCTTTTAAAGGCGCCCGGCTGCAGAGAACAACCAATGACAGCGGTTTAAATTTCCCGCCATGGCTTTTCTAAGAGTGAGGCGTGCATGCGCATACTGACGACCAGCGTCAGTATGCAACATTATGAGTAATATTTTATTTTGGGGGGAGGGTGCTTCCCAAAGAAGAAAGAGAAAGAAAGAAAGAAAAGAAAGAAAGAAAAAGGGAGGGAGGGAGAGAGGACCACAAACTTGGCTGGCACTAGAGTATGCTTTGAAACAGCAGAACAAAGGCTGAAAGGGACCTCAGAGGTCATCTAGCCCAACCCCCTGCTCCCTGGCAAAATGGACTGCTTAAATGGCCACACCCACTCAATCCCATGACCACATGGCTACGCCCACCAAGCCATGCCCACAGAACCGGTAGCAAAAAATTTTAGATTTCACCCCTGGCTGGGCTGTCTTCCTCTACTGGCAACTCCCCCTGATTTGACTCTGCATTACTTCTGGAAAGGTTTTTGATTTCTTTGCCCTGGGAAGATTTTCCCAGTTCTTCCAATTCCGCTTATCTGAATTATATTTCATATTATAAATTGTCATAGATCTACTAGTCTCTTTTATTTCTGATTCTGGGTACTGTTCTTTTCAGAACTGG
This sequence comes from Sibynophis collaris, assembly GCA_036250565.1. Taxonomy (NCBI): domain Eukaryota; kingdom Metazoa; phylum Chordata; class Lepidosauria; order Squamata; family Sibynophiidae; genus Sibynophis; species Sibynophis collaris. The sequence continues at coordinate 3,289 of JANHFK010458470.1, forward strand.
TGCATTAATTTCAAATATCATCTTCTTGTTTGACTTGACCTGAGTCCTGAGTTCTATAGCCCATTTTTCACCAGATGTCCAAGGACTCTAACACCTAACATGGTCCTTGCTGTCCTGGGTGATCACTAAACTGGTATGGGTTTCTATAATTTATATCTCATCATATTTTTTAATGGGAGAAATATTCTTTGTCTCACTGCTCTGATAAAACCATCCAGTATGGTTGAACCTCTGGCATAGCTTACAAGCCTCACAATCACACCAAGGTAATGATTCACTGGGGTTATTATTATTATATTCTTCCACCAGTTATTACTTACCAATTTAGTCATTTTTTCAGGAAGTGTAGAAAGATTACAAACATATATCTAGGCAATAGAGCCCAAAAAGTAGTAAAAGAGACACAGGATCACAATGAGAGATCTTATTAATTTGTACCACAGAAACTAAAATAGAAATTAATCTGACCTGCACAACAAAGGCTGTTTCGAGCAGAGATAGCTGGAAGAATCACTCTGGAACCACAATTTTTTTCAGCACTGCAGCTGAATAAGTTATTCTAAGTGCCAGTTGAAGGCCCAGGAAAACTGGATAGTGGATTTGAAATGACACTAGATTTAGGGGAGTCTAAAATTTGAGGCATGTATGACCTTTGCCAGTTCCTTAGCAGATTTAACTTTCTATGATTAAATAACACCTACCAGGTTTGCAGGCCTGGTATACTTTATCTAGCAGCTGTGAACATCTTTCATCCGACCAGTCATGCAGAGTCCTGGCCAAAATGTACAAGTCTGCTTCAGGAATGGGATCTTTAAAAAAATCACCTATAAAAGAAAAACCTCATTTAGCACCATGTCTTCCAGATTATTCTGACAGAATAATCTGTTCTCGCTTTAAAAACCACAGAATCCAGTCTGCCTATGAAAGTTTCCTATGTTTAGCAAGACATGAATTCAATCAACAAGGAACATCACATCTTTTACCTGCATGGAAAGTGATTCGGGTCTCTTCTGAAGGCAAACAATGGTTCTTGGAGGCTTCCACTATTTCAGGGAGGTCAAAAATGGTCACAGTACATTTTGGGTAGAGTGAAATCAATTCCTTAGCTAAGCCACCAAAGTTTCCTTAAAGACAGAACAAAATGTAATTAAGTAACTGCAGAACAACATGTACATGTCCAGCTTTTTTCCATGAAGCTATCTGGCTGTTCTTTCTCCATATCTGCATATCAGATTAACTGGAATCTAATAATTTCAAAAATGAGACAAACTTCTTTCCTATCTGCTATGCTTCATATCATGGAAAACAAATAGTAATAGGGAAAACGAACATAGATTGGGTCCATTGGTTCTCAACTTTCATATGGTCCTTCCAGGCTATAAAAATTCCTTAGACTGGATGCACTGAATATTCAAAAGGTCCAAAAACATTGGCATTTGATGCAGATTGACCAGACAAAAACTGAACATCCTCTCAAAGGGCACTAAATCTCATCTCATCTTCGGTCATGATCTCTTGCATCCCCCAAATGTTTCCAGGCAAATTCCTTCCCAGTTTAAGGGTCCTTTACTCATCAGCCTGTTATTCTCTGATTTCAGTTCCTTCCCATCTTTGGTCAGCACTGGAAAAGGAGAAGACTGGTTTTTTCCCCCCAGAAATGTTTCCCCTTTTCAAACAGCCTCTGCCAATTTTTCCACTGACTGTTATACCCTATCAGGTCAAAGCTTCAGTTAATCATCTTTAAAACAGGACTATTTCTCAAAGTGTGCTATAGACATCCCAAAGTGGGGTGCTTTAAAAAAAAAATCTCCCAAGGATTTCTCCTTTTCCAAATGCAGATAAAAAGATTTGTAAGAGAAGCTAAGAACCCATCCAGCCCCTTAGTCCAACATGTGAAGAAGATGGCAAAGCTGTACTGGTTGTACTTACCACCCAGATCGCAAATGTGTGGGAATTGGGACAGGTCAAAGGCAGAAAGCACTTCTCTTCCTACCACAGGCCAGATCTCATTCATGAAATTGGAGAAGGTTTGTAACTCTTCCTTTGATCTAGAATGAAAATAAACACCTCTCAATATAACTTTATAAACTGCTATCATTTTTACATATCTATGTTTGAATGAAAGGAATTCTTTTTACAGCATCACTTAAATGATGCTGATCAGGATTTGGAAAAATCTGCACGTGATACATGGAGCAATCCTACCATTTTGGTGGAAAATGTTATAATGTTCTTGAAATAAAGCAGACTTCTGCTTTGTATATAAACAGAAACATCTGGTCAATTAGATGTGCCACAACAATATTCCCGTGTCATAAAAGAGAAATTGAAGATAGTGATGAATCAGGACCATATGATAGAGAAAATTACGACAGTGTGAAGATTAATCATATTGATTAGTTCCCACAAAACAGTTACTCTAATGACTATTCTCTAAAATTATAATGTTACCTGTGAATGACCCCATAAGTCTTGTTTGAAGGAGAGCCATATATTGATGGAATCTGATTTTTTCCTTTTCTAAAAGAATTTTTAAAAAAAGTTAGAAAGAAACAAGACAATCATCTACCATTTTCTTTTGTGCAGAAGTAGATCCGAAATGTCTTACCGAATTTTCATAGTTCAGATTTTATTCTGAATGTTTCATTATTAAGCCAATTCTCCTTCATTCTCTCAAATACAGTGCAATACGATCTAATGCATCTCTACCAAGAAATAGCTGTACAGTCATGTTGACTAAGTTGGTTAGTTGAAGAAACTCCCCAGATGAAGGCAATAAACCCAACTCATTTCTATACTGCTGCCTTTTTAATGAAATTCACAGCTACAAATCCTTTGTTTTCTCTTTCAAAAAAAAAAGTAGTATTTTAATATTTTTGGTTTAAAGGAAGATTCAGAGGATTTATGAATTTTCTGTTGATGAATTTGTAGGTTAAAAAAAATCCCCCGAAATCTTTTTGTTTTAAGATTTACATCGGATAGAATAGCTCAAATACTTGTTCAGTCACTAGTTTGTGTCTGATTCTTCACAACCCCATGGACCATAGCACAACTGGTCTCCCTATTCTCTCCCTATTAACGTCCAAAAAAGTTTTATGTTTATACTGATTTCTGCTCTTTTACTTTTTATTGCTTAGAAATCGTTCTTTGAATTTTTGTCTTTTCAACTGCTGCTTTTCATTTTATTTTAATTTAAATATGCATCTTATGATCCAAATTACTTTTATGAACAAACTTTGAAAGGTTCTTTTTGATTGGCAGAGTCTTCTAATAATTACTATTTTGATGTAAATTACAATTTTATTTATTTAAAGTTATTGATATAAAAAAATAAGGTTATTAAAATACACCAGTATTTTCATTATTTTTCTTTGAAAAATTAGCTGAATATTGTTGAATCCCATAACAAACATCTGAAAACATCATTCAAGACAGTAAGTTCTCCTATTTACAAAATGTTACCTATCAGTCATAAACTTTAATCTCAGTTCTTCATCTTAATGAAATGACTCCATGGCATAACTCTAAATGTTTGCTTTGCTTGCTTTTATTATTAGAGTTTATTATTAGGTTTATTATTTAGAGTTTATTAGGTTTAATAAATAGAGTTTATTATTAGGTTTCTGTTCCAGTTTCTCTTGTGCAAAACTTTTTAATATTGGTACCAATTAAAATAGATGGGAAATTCTGAGGAGCAGCATATTGCTGTCTGTAATTTACTACTGTTGTTTTTTCATTTTAGCATATATGATTGAGAGAATTCCAATTTCATAAGGATTAATAAATAATTTCCTTACTAAAAACTGATACCATCTTTAAGTGTTCCATTAAAGGATAATAACTCCTTAAGTCAAGTTCAGGACATGGTGACTATATGAAGATGTTCCTAGTTTTCTTGGCAACAGGAAATACATTGTTATGAAGAAATAAGAAACAAATTGTTATGGAACAACAATTTTCTTCTGAGATTTTTTTCTCACTGTTTGGGTAACTGTTCACCATAGATCTGAGATTTGTGAGAGTCTCCAACCAAAGGAGTAATCAGCTACATCTCACCATAATTTCTATAACATCATTCATGATCAACCTGATTCTGTTGACTATTTTAATACCAATTAACTGAGATTTGATTATAGCTATGAGGAAATAATAATGGATGTGCCTATGTAGCAGAGATGGGATTCAGCCGGTTTGGATCGGTTCGGGTGAACCTGTTGTTTCAGCCCCAGAAAGGCAGAACATGGTCCTTGACTTTTCTAAAAGAAGGAAACTATAAAAGAATATCCTGAACGAGAAAATTAAGTGATGATAATTCAGTGCCATTGCAATTAAGGAAATATGTGTGTTAATGTTATATTCAACATTCAGAATGTGAAATTTCCTTATATCTTGTGGACAAGGGTCTAATAATTATGATATTAAGATGATTTTTCATGCTCTATCTTTATTTAGTCTATATTTAATTGCTTTTTAATTGTTTTTAATATTTGTATTAAATGTCTTTTAATTGACTGTAAACCACCATGAGTCCTGCAAAGGAGAAGGGCGGTATACAAATCGAATAAAATTCGAAATTCGAAAATTTGAAATTCTAATTTACTAGTCCCCTGCTGGATCTGTTTACCTCACAGCATCAGGCAAATATTGCATTGATGGATACACAACTTCAGAATGGAATATTATGGATTGATACTGAGACTTGATTTGGGCTTGATTTGACCAGGTAGAGATTGGTAAAGTCTGTATTTCCATAAAGATCTAAAAAACAAACAAACTACAAAAAATACTGATATCATTGCATGTAACTATCTTTCAACTTACAAGTGTCTTAGCCTACTTCTTTAAAAACAAATTATGCTATATTTATTTCAAACATACCATAATAATATAAGAGCCAGTTTGATGTAGTTAGTAAGGCATGATGCTAAATTTCTTGGAGACTATAAGTTCCTGTCCCACAGTAGACACGAAGTCAGCTCTTCTGGCTGGTCATTTTCTCTCAGCCCTAGGAAGGAGTCAATGGCAAACCTCTTCTGAAAAACCTTGCCACACAATCTGCAAGGATCTGTCATTTGGTCAAGTGCAATGGCTGTTTTTTTTTCTTCCAAATTTCCGTAGATTTGGAATTTGGATATAATTTCATTTTGAAAATTGGTCCCATAGTACAACAATAATGCTCATGGTTTGGAAACAAAGTTGGTTTTGTTTTGTTTTGAAATAAGCAGGGACACCAACTCAAAATGGCAATGTTTTACTCTTCTGGTTTTATGATTTTCCAAGGGTGAATATAAAACATTGGGAAGACCAAAAAGATGCTGTGAAACAGACTGGACCAAATCTCAAAGAAAATGATAAAGTGATCGGCACATATAAATACACACATAAACCCAGTTACTACACACTATACCAGCTTTCTGACCTGTGATTTCTGGAAGCCCCCTTCTACCAACTCTTGGATCTGTCAAGCTCAACAGTTACAGCCACCTATTGCCCACCATTATGGAATAATTGTTGGACATTCCAGTTGCCTCCTGCTTCTCACAGGATTACCTTTGCCATCTTTCCACTCCAGTGTCAAGAGCTTTAACCCCACACAGGCCTCCAGCAGCCTCTGCATCCCAATAGGGCTGGTCTTCAAGCTCTCAGCAATGGTTGTAGAAGACAGAGGTTCCCCTGATTCCCTCAGGAGATCAAAGACACCCAGCTCACTGGCAGTTGAAATTATCTAAGAAGAAGCAGAGAGCAGGAATAAAAGCCATGAGCAGTTCCCTCAGTTCACATCCAAACAATGCCAAAATCTATCCATGTGGTTTACTGAAGAATGAATTAAGGAGGCCCACATGTTAACCAGCCCCACCAGCTATTGAACAAGAGGAGAAAAGATATTATATAGAGAGCCATTTGTTTGTGAGCCAGATATCTCATCATACCACTATGATTTAAACTCCATGTTTTTAAATGTACTTTATGCCAGGGGTCTCCAACCTTGGCAACTTTAAGACTTATGGACTTCAACTCCCAGTTCAACTTCAACTTCATGTCCACAAGTCTTAAAGTTCCAAGGTTGGAGATCCTTGCTCTTTGCTATTATTGGAGATATCCAAGAGGGGAACAAAATGAAGGAAAGCATATGTGATCCTACCTGGCTGAAGGGAAAAAAAGATCCTACATATGAAATATTCCATTGGGGAAGCAAAGTTTATGGCAGAAAAAAAAATAATGATTCTGCCTCTTTCTTACTGCCACAATAATTTGAAGAGTTAAAAAATTGTTTAATGCTTTATGAATATTAATTAAACCAACACAATAATAAATGTTGAACCTCCCATCTATTATAGTAAACATTGCTGAAACCACACATTTAGTATTCAGAGTTTCCTTAAAAAAACGCAGCCAAAATTTATCAAATAAAAGGAAATTTCAAGATTTACATGCAATATTAGATATAGGACAGATATAGATTTTGTCGCCAGATTAGAGTTAAAACATGCAGGAAAGTATACAGTCACTAGATTATTTAGTAAATTGGCTGGGAGATTTATTCATGGAGATCAACATTAGTCCTTAGGAAATGGAAATCCTATTAACAAACGTGAAACTATAGTCATCTGGTAATAAAAAAGATGTTATGCAAAACTACTAAGGAATTTACCTTATTACAGCAATCATGGCATAATAAAATTTCATAAACTTAATTTTAATTTCTTATTGGCAAAAGAAGAGCACATTTGAACAAGGAAAATAACCTGCTGATGTCCAATGAAGCAAGTCTGTTCAAAAGACGCAGAAAAGTATATTGCAGCAATTCAATAGCTGACTCTTTCATTACAACATAAACTTTGGTGTTGAAACCATTAAGAAGCTGAGAAATGAAAGGTCTTTTGTAGTTTCAAAGTTGAGAGTTCATATTTGGAAGTATTAACCCACCTTACCTTTAAATTTATAAATGAATGCTGATAGCTAAACAATGTTTGAATATTTTCAGTTTCTTCTAGTGAACTCATTGTTCTTGGCTTCTCTCGTTGACCAAAAGGACCTTCCTTCAGCCAAAATACTTGGTAT
>JANHFK010458659.1:0-10321 GCA_036250565.1 Sibynophis collaris
AGCCAGCTGGTTGAGAAATTCTGGGAGTTGAAGTCCACAAGGCTTAAAGTTGCCAAGGTTGGAGATCTCTGCAATAGGGAGTAATCTTTTAGTTTTTAGCTTCCACTCACCTGACAGAGTAGAATTGTCAGAAACTTTAGATGGCAACAATCTGAGTTGTATTATTAATGAAATATTTTTTTAACAAAAGCATGAATGTCGGTAACCTTCAGTTTATTAAAATTCCTACTAATACATAAATCTGGTTTTAGTGACGTGTTTATAATTCCCTGTACTTTTTCAACATTAACACTGCTGTTCCAACTGAGAAATATGTGTTACTGAACTCAGTGAGAATTATTTCTGAATAAAGAGATCTGGGATTAACCAAGTAGGCACTTTGACCATCTGGATTTAGCAATGTCTGATTCCAGTTTCCACTTAAACAAGAATTATTATGATATCTTGAAATTACCTGGTACTTAGAATGAAAGGCAAACCATTACATCCTGGCTGGATAGTTCAGCCACTAACTAATAGGGTTATCTTTTGAACTTCAGCTTAGTAGTAATGGAAAAGATTATTAGACTGGCAACCTAATTTAGCCCAATGTGCTTATCATAGAATGTTGCTGATTTGCAAGACTGTATACCTTGGTTCATTTAAAAATAATTTGGAGCCAAATTTGTTGGTAATAGAGGTGTTAAATTTCCAAATACTGATGAAAAGTAAATCATGTATATTTACACACACACACACACACAAATTAAATGATGAGACACAGATTTTGAAGGTATTAAATGGGAAAAATATTAAAAATATATGTGTTTTACTTACTAAGTGGGTGGCTCTGATTGGACTAATATATTGTTGTTCCCATTTGGAAATAGAGAGGTAGCAAATTTTAAAGGGGATTACTTTATAAGTGTGCCTGGAAAGTTATTTGACCAGTTTCTGATTATTTCCTCCTGCACCCTTTTAAAGAGCTGAAAGTGAGGAATGCAGGGAATATGTAATTGATCTTCAGCAGGTCATTGAGAAATCAATGTGAACAAAGTACATTTATATGTTTTGTTATTTAGAGCAAGATTGCCAAACTCGAACTCCAATTATTATGAGGGTTCTCTGAGGATAGCTTTATTAGCCCAAGGTCATCAACTTTAAAGGTTTTTCATTTTTTGATACAAAAGTCTCCAGTGAATGAAAAGCGAAAAAGTATTTTAATGGCATGTCATTAAGCTAGCTTAGCTAACCAGTTAACTAACTAAATAAAATAACTTCTTTCTGCAAAAGAACTGACTTTTTGCCATTTCATTTTGGCTGCCTATCTGACAGCTTTTTTCATTATTTACAAGACTGCATTTGGTTTGGTTGTTGAATAAGATTAAAATGTTAAATCCCTTGGCAGGATTCTTCTACTCATAAGAGGCAATTATGTTATGCCTGAAAATTATTTCCAGTTGTGCCCAGTAATAGAAATGGCATTGGCAGTTCTCAAAGGAAAGAGGAAATCGTGTTTTGTCTTCCATTTGGCATGTATTGTATTACCCTCTAGTAAGAAGTTATCACTTCTGCCAATTTAGCTAAATGTCAGATTATTGTTGATGAAAAGCAGGAAAATACAAACAAGCAAATAAGTATGCCCTTGTAATGTAGAAAAAATATTTTTGGCAATTGTGGGTCTTCCAGGTACGTATTTACTTATTTATTTGCAAGATTTATATTGCTGCCTATTTTACATCATGACCTAGGCAGCTCACAACAATTCATTACAAACTATAAAAATGTGAATACTCTTCCCTTCCCCCCTTCCAGGTGCCACACCAAACAGCCTATCACTCAACCCCCAATTTAGCTTCACAATCTTCCAGAAGCTTAAAGGGTAGGGATTCTTCTCAGATTTTGGACAGGGTAACACTCATCTGATGGCTGGGGCACATTGGTCCTTCTTCCCACCTCTGCCCTTTTCCCCCAAAGCAGCCATTCCCAAACATCTTGACTTGAGTGGTTGGCCGGGAAAGGGGAGCAGAGGGAGAAAAGTGAGGAATTGATTTTGCTTGTTTTGTTTGTTTGGAGCATCAGCAAGTAAACCTATTTCCCCCAACACAACCCTGCAATGAGATAGAAACAAGACTTGTGGATGGGGGATATTTTGCCACATACACATACTCACACAAACCCTAACTTTCCTTTTTGCTTTTCCAGGGCTTTAGATTTCAGTCAAATTCAGTTCTATTTGGAGTTAACTTTGAATTCTATTTTATGTTTGTCTTCACTATTAAATCAAAGGAAAGGATAGTAGGCTAGGACAGTGATGGTGAACCTATGGCACGCGGAGCCATATCAGTGGCCATGTGAGCGTTGCCCCAGTTCAGCTGCAGGGGGGTGGGGAAGGCTGTTTTCATCCTCCCCAGGCTCCTAGAAAGCCTCTGGAGCCTGGGGATGGTGAAAAATGGGCCTACCGGGCCCACCTTGCCATCATGTGCCAAAAGTAGAGGGAATGCAGGGGTCGCATGCGCAGGGGTCGGGGCGCATTAAATTATGGGTATGGGCACGCGCTCACGCAATCCTCCCCACTCCCCCTGCTTTTGGCACATGCCGGCAAAAAGGTTACCCATCACTGGGCTAGGAAGTATGAGTGGATGGGAATTTTGCCATGACTTTAAATGTCTTGGTTAATGAGTTGAATTAAGATATGGAGTTGAAGCTTTCCAAATGTTTAAGAACCTTGGAACCAGGAGACTTCATATTTCTTGATACAAATACAAGAAGTCCTGAACTTTCAAGGGTTCATTTAGCGACCGTTCAAAGATACAACAGCACTGAAAAAATGACTTATGACCGTTTTTCACACTTATGACGATTGTAGGATCCCCATTGTCACATGATCAAAATTTGGACGCTTGATAACTGACACATATTCATGATAATTCCAGTATCCTGGGATCATGTAATCATCTTTTGTGACCTTCTGACAAGCAAAATCAATGGGGATGCCAGATTCACTTAACAGCCGTGTTACTAATTTAACATTTGCAGTGATTCACTTAACAACTGTGGCAAGCAAGGTCATAGAATGGGGTAAAACTTATTTAACATCTGTCTCGCTTACCAACGGAAATTTTGGGCTCAAATTGTGGTCAAAGTCAGGGACTACCTGTATAAACCGGAAAAGAGTTTTTGAATTTACCAAACCTGTGCCATCTTTTAGAACAGCATTTCCTAATCTTAGCTGTCTGAAGATGTACAGAGCCCAGCATGGTTTTCTGGGAGATTCTGAGAATTGAAGTCTGCGCATCTTCAGATGATCAAGATTAGAAAAAACTGTTTTAGAATATTCTTTTACTGATAGGTATAGGCAATGAACACACTGAATTATGCTGAAATCTTGAATTAGGCTTCGTGCCTCCAGTTTCAGCTTGCAAATCTATATGATCCAGTCCTGGTTGTCTTAGCAACTTTGACTGAATCACCTCTTTACACTGGGTTTTGATTTGTGTTAACAGGTGTTTCACATTTTGGGGTTTTTTCCTTTAAGTCTGTATTTATCAACTTCAGCAAGCATAAAGTGTGTGGATGTCAACCCCAGAAATCTCCAATCAGCAGCATTGCCGACATTGCTCTACAGAAAATTATTAAAAGGGGCTGGAACAAGCCTTTATCATTTTGTACTCAATATAGGTTACATACAAAAACAAGTGTTTTATAGCAGCAAAACTCCAAGTTGGATAGATTTCGTTGTTTCCTTTTTAGATGTTTTTAACAATCTGTAAAATGCCCAGAATTATTGGAAGTTAATTGGAGTTCGGTAGCGTAATAATTATTTAGAATTATTTAGAATTTAAAGCCCTATTTTAAATAATGGAAAAAAAGGATTTTTCCATTTCTGTTACTGAAATAACCATAACATTAAATATTTATTATTGAATGTTTTATATAGCTGCTGTACTGAGTATATGACTATAAATATAAGCAGGAAATTTTTACAGATAAATGCTTAGTGGAATCAGAATCCTTGCCAGAAACACTGAATGCAAACAGTCTTGTTGAATAAAAATCCAATTTTTATGAAGCTATTTTTTTTTCTCAGTAGCTTTCATGAATTTTGTATCGGCCTATGAGAAATTTTGTTTACTATTTTGCTTTTGTGAGGATCAGGCCTCTTTAGAATGAACAAGAGTGAAAGTGAACAAGGTTTTCTGACTTGTCATTAACAAGGTTTGTTAAGAAATCCACTAAGGTGAAATATAAGCACCCGGATAAATAACTTTGGTTTCAATGAGAAACTTGCTAAATATGGATAGTTCAGTATACCAGTTCACTGCTTTGCCCCCCTCCCCCCATCCCTTTGGTGAGAAGTGAGAGGCCTGTCTCTTCAGAAGAGCTGGACCTACCTGCATGTTGATAATGCCCCAGTATAAACATAAGGCAAAGCAGAATGAATTAAAAAAAAGAAACAAAAGTATAAAATAGAAGAACAAGTATTGTACATATCTCTCTATTTCATGGCTATAGTTGGTGTTTGGAGTCAGTGCTGATTCCTGGTTACTGCCTGGAGATATTCCTGCACCGTGAGCAGAAGTAGTAGGCCTCCCGTACATGGAAAAAAGAACACCCCTGAAAATAAGCCCTAGTGCTTATTTTGGTGTCCAAAAGAAAATAAGATCTGGTCTTATTATAGGGGAAACACGGCCTGCTTCCTAGGGGTAAAAGAAAGTTAGTGATTGACCCAAAATCACCCAACTGACTTTGTGCCTAGACAGAACTAGAACTCAGAGTATTCTGATTTCTAGTCTGATGCCTTAATCACTCCACCAAATTGGCTCTCATTTCATGGATAGTCTGTACCTAATTGGAAGCAAAAGGTAGAATAGCTAGCAAAGAAAATGAAAGCAATTTAAAAAAAATGCAAGGTCTAGTTGAAATAAAAAAGTAATTTAAAATTGCTGATTTTTAAGTCAGTTTTCTCCAAAATCGGTTTCCTTCAAATATACTGCCAATTAAAACATAAAAACTGACTTGAATCAAGCTCGACTCCTGGTGACTAAATGTATTCTGTCTATTTTGAATATATTCCATCGAGCCAAATAAATGATTAAATATATTTTTCTGGTTAAAACATTTTTAGGTTTGACCACATGGGGGAGATGCTGCTTCATAAAAGCATGTGTTTTTTTAGTACAATTGGTTCTATTTTAAACTGTTCTTCTAGATGGATTATTTTCTAGTATTATTGCTTAATTTGGAATTTTCTATATTATATAGATAGCTAGCAGTCCATTCATCATGAAAAAATGCAGTGTTTTGGAATTGCCTTTTGGATTAAGAATAGTTTGTGAAGGTGTAATAAATTATTGGATCTGTCAAAGGTTGATGCACTTTCAAAAAGATCAGTGACTTTTGTGCTTATTGCCACAAAAAGTTTGTTCAGGGTTTAAAACACATGTTTTTATATTCAGCTTGTACATCAAACACACAACTGTTCTCACAAATGTTTTTACTTATCAAAAATATGGATTACTTGATGATTTCTCAAGATTCTTCAACCAAAATATTTTCACCTATTCCACAAAAGAAAGATTGCAGTTGTCATGTTGTGTGGGAAACTGTTTATATATTCTTTCTGAAAATCTTTTTAAAATGTATAATTTATTTTACCCCTTCAGATCTTTTGATCTGAATATACAGAAAAATAGATCAGTAAGGACTATCTGTATAAAAGTAAATTAGATCGGAGCCCTGGTTGAAACGAATGATTTCTTTGACCTTGTGGACTTTGACCTGTTAGCAAAGAAAATTAATAAATGTGTAGCACTACTTAACGTATGAGTGTAATTAAGCATGGAATTACAGTTGTAAGTTATCCTGGTCATTAAGTGGATCACCATATGCCTGCACCAAATTTTACGACTTTTTTATGGGTCATGAAGTGAATTCATGGTCACTTAGTGAATTCATTGTCCACAATGGGTATTATTTGCCAGGAATTGGACGTAAATGCCAGTTTCTGGCAAAAAAATAAAAATAAATTGTGACTGCTGGATCCTGCAAATGGCCATAAATGGTGGCTGGTTGCTGAGTACCCAAAATGTAATAATGTGACTGGGGGGAAAACTTTCCAACCATCAAATTTTGAATCTGGATCATCATAAGTAATCCTGAGAAAGTATGTCATAACTTTAAATGGTAACTAGGCGACCAATTGTAAGTTGAAGGCTACCTAAACTCTGGTTTTCATTAAAATAGCCAGACTTTTTTCAGGCTTCCATGCAAATCTTAAAAATAATAATTCTGTTTTGATTAAAATTAATGAAACTGATAAATCACTTTGAATACAGGAAATGGTATTTAGTTCTTAGAGCAGTTGATTGGGTGAGCCAAATTGCTTAATATCTGCAAAGCTACTGCAAAAATAAAGAGACCTCTTCAAATAGAACTTTATGGAAAGAGACCCAAATATTAACAGTATGTTCAATATAAACTCTCTTTCTTAGCAGAAAGACTCAGTCCAATTACCTGTAGGATGGCAACTACTTATATTTTTGTCACACCTTCATATGAGATGCTAACATGCCTGACAACTGGCCTTACCAACCTGAAGTCTGAAATTCACACATTCATTATAGCATGTAGAAGTTGAGTTATAGCAACTAGATATATATTTTGTTGTTGATTTGAAACGTTTTGTTGCTTATCCAAATAGCTTCTTCAGTCTGGAAGATAAGTCTTGAATAAGCATTGAAATGTTTCAAATCAACAAGAAAAGAAATCCAGTTGTGATCACTCAACTTCCATACAACTCTACCTGGATAACTGAGAATCTTCATCGACATTCATTACAGCATGAAATCTTCACTATACCAGTGAGGCAATGCCTGAACGATCACTGAAGACTGCAGAGAATGACAGCTATTTTATCTAAGTACTAGTTGGACTCAATTTCTCTGTCTCTCTTTGTCTTTTTTATATCTGTCACAGTGAATGATCTTGGAGGTGACATCAAGGGACATGGAAAGAGTTCTTCAGCTGCTGACAGAGTGGTTCAAGAAATACGAGCCAAAGGTGGAAAAGCAGTAGCTAATTATGGTATGTTTCTCCCACTCTATTCCAGTGAAAATATCTGCAGTTAAATTACAGCTGTAATTCTACAATAGTGAATGCTACAGATCTGGAAAAATCATCTGCCATTCTATCATTGAGATGATGGTTGTAAATGATAATCAAAACGAAATCAGCAAGTTCCTTGAAGATTTAAATGACTGTCCCATGATAAATTATTTCAGTCAACAGAAAGTGGTCATGCCACTGATGAGAGAGAGATCTAATGTGCTTTGAATTGCATGATATTTAATGAACTCATGGATTATTTGTGATTGCAAATCATGTTAGATTCATGGCATCTAGTATTGAGCGATGATCGGTAATTCCAAAATGTGATGCATTTTAAAGTGAGGTTCACTGTCCTTTAGATTCTTATTCTTTGTTATGTTATGGTGTTTGGTTTTGAAATACATATTATATAGATGAATTATATGAAAAAAAAATCCAGGTAGAATACTCCTATTCTAAAAGCTTCGAGATATTTGGGGATAAACGATGTTTGATATACCCATTGTGCTTCACAGAGTTTTATGTTCACTTAAAGATTTAATAGTGCACACTTAAACGTAGCACGTGTACAATGCAAGTGAGTGATATAGCAAATATCATATGCCACTGTATAATGTATGATGTTGATGTATTCTTGTATCCGAACATTTTATTTTGTCATTTGAAGGCAACTGCATTCTCCTAATTTCCTATTCAATCTTATCCATGTATCATTTATAGTCCTTGTTTTTCTGAGCATAAGAAAGCTTGGATACAAACAATCATTTGCAGATTTACTGCATCTAGTGCTACCACAAGCAGACCCGTGTACCTATTTTTGTTGTGACTCCTGAAAGGCATCTCTTTGGGAGAGCGTATTTTGGGGAGATAGCGACATAATTGGGAAATGAGGATATTGGCTTTTATGCCTAAACTTAAATTTTACCACTCACAAAGAAGAACATTTAGAATCCAAATCAGCATTTCTTTCCCCTGTGCATCCTGTCTTCCTAACCATAGCTATCCACTTTTGTTAGTAGCACCTCAGGGAATTAGGAACACAGCTGAAAGATTTCAGTAGCTGCATTCATAGGAACAACTTCTGTCTTTTTTCTGTCATGAACTTGCTATCATTGGTAAGTGCATACCAATGAATAACTTGCTTATGGAAAAAAATGTTCCCTCAAGATTACATTCTATTACCATTTTGTGTTCCCCTCCCATTGTGCTAGGATCTCCATCATTTCAATAGATTCTGATTTGTGTTTCTTTCGTGTTGGTTTTTTTCCTCAGATTCAGTGGAAGCTGGTGAAAAGCTTGTGCAAACTGCTCTGGATGCTTTTGGGAAAATAGGTACAGTTCAAATAGAGACATAGTTTGTGAGATTAGACAGCTGGAATCTCCATACTATTTCATGAAAAAAAGGAGCAGTCTATTATTCAGGAGAAACTCTGCCAGAACAAAGGAATGGCTTTATTAAGCTCTTTAACAAATTACATTACTTTTTGATGAAAGCTGTACTTACTGTACTTACTTAGATTACTGTACTACTAGTAATCAAGCTATTTTCTCCAAGATGAGCTCTTTTATATTTTTTTTCTTCCATCTGTAAATGTTAAGTTATAGTGTTTGATATCATTAAAGCTTTATCATGGTTAACAGAAAGTTCCATCTTAGAAGAAATTAAAGTTCTACTGAAATCAAGCAAAGTAGGTTTGATCATGAAAAGACCTCTCCATCAAGTAGAGCAGGGGTGTCAAACTTACATCGTCACGGTGGCATCATATCATGTATTGGGACTCCCCCCCCTTTGCTAAACCGGGCAGGGGCGTGGCCAGCATGTGACACATCTGGCCCATGGGCCGGGAGTTTGACAGCCCTGAAGTGAAACCATGAGCAATTCTTTTTTTAAAAAATGTGTTTTTGTTTAAAGCCACATTCCATTGATGGAAACAAAGTGACAATAAATAATCCTCACTTTTTCTCTCTAAACTCCACATATGCAAGAACTGTTATTCTTTTAGATAAGATCTTTTCTGCACTAGCAGCACACTGCATATTTATGCTAAATTGAATGGTGGCCTGAAACTTGGACTTGCTGTACCAGCAAATAGTTATGATAGCATGCATCAGCATGTTCTTTTTTCTTTATTTTATAAATGTTACTTCATTGAGATACAGAAATGCATTTGAATTACAATGAGGCTGTTAGGCCTGTTTAACTTATTGGAGAAAGCAAGCAAATGGCTGCCTGCTGCACTTGCCCAGAATTCTGAAACCATTAAATTCATTCTACAAAAAATGCTTTTCTATGTCTGAGTTCATTTTTACTCCTTAAGAGATGATCATGGTTTAGACCTACAAGCGGTGTCAAAAGTCACTGCCAGTCTTTGACAACCACAATAATTCTGAAAGTCTGTTTTCCTTTATCGCTTTTGGTAAGGACAAAATTAAATGCAAATAGGGTATTAATAAATGTTATTCTTCACATCAGAAGCAAGAATAGCTATTTTTGTTTCTTAATAATTTTGTATGGATTTAATTTACAGATATTCTGATCAATAATGCCGGGTAAGTTGATCTGAATGTTATTTTCTTCTTTTTTCCATTACACTGGAATATTTTTGATTCAATTTATGATAATTTTCCTCTTCTTTTTTCTTTTTCGACATGTAGAATCTTGAGGGACCGTTCATTTGCTAGGATCAGTGACGAAGACTGGGGTAAGTTGTACCTTGTTATGTGTCAGCGTTCCAGAAATCCCCCTCTACGATTAAAAACTCTGAGGCGAGCATTTCTCAAAGTTCCATTTATTAGATAAGGGATACTGGCACATCTGGGATAATCCGAATCTGAGAGTTTCGGGTTTTCCCTCAGTAAATCAAAAACCCAAATCCAACCCCTGCACCCATCACTCTGTCACATGACCCAATCATCATCCGTCCCAACTTGAGCCATCTGTGTAACCCTCCTCCTGCAAATGCATAAACACCATGATCTTGACCAAAGGGAAGAATGCTATTATGTCTAACTACAATCACCCCCCTTTAAAGCGCTCCACGGCATAGGACCTACGTACATGCAGGAACGCCTCCTGCAACCGAATTTCTCCCAGAGACCAGTACGGGCCCACAGAGCGGGCCTCCTGAGGGTCCCGTTGGCGAAACAATGCCGGTGGGCGACCCCAAGGGGGAGAGCCTTCTCTGTGGCGGCCCCCACCCTATGGAATGACCTACCCCCCGAGTTGAGAACT
>JANHFK010458769.1:0-10310 GCA_036250565.1 Sibynophis collaris
AACAAACAAACAACCCCCCCTAACATTCCTATTTATATATTTCCCTTTTCTCTTAAGTATCTTTATTTAATCAAATTGGCTTTCCAACTTTGTCCTGAGCAAAGCCCACTTTTTACATAATTTTTTTGCTCAAATCTTCTTCTTACCAGCCAGGCAGACATCTGCCACTCATCCCATGCCATGAGCAAATCTCCTAATGGAATTCCTGTCACAACCCTTGAGCTACAGCTTCCCATATTCTGTGAGGCGAGGTGAAGCTCATTTTGGCTTAGCCAGGTCTAGCAGTTTTCGGACAAAAAGAAAAAGGGTCAGAAGGACTCTGGTTTCCTCACAGAGTATGGGCACCTCCTTTCCAGGGAACGTCCACTTAGCAGTTTTCAGACCCTTGGGGGTCTGGAAGGACCTTCTGCTTTTCCTAAGCAGTGAGTACAGGCACCTCCTAACACAGGGCTTTGCTCAGTGACTTCCCAGATGGTTGTCCAAGTTCAACTCCCTCATTCACTTTCCCATTCCATTTTCACACAGCTTCTCTCTTTTCCCTAACAGAAGGTGCAGCCAGAAGGGAAATGTAGGTTCTGGTTTCAATTTAGCTCAGTTTAGTTTTTAAAACCTTAATCTATGTAGTTTTAACATTTTAATATTTCAATTATTTTTTTAAGCATTTTAAACTATTTTTTAACAGGATTTAATCACCCTTGCCTCTTTTTAAAAAATTTTAATTTTTATATGCTGGTTTTTTAGAGATTAACATGGAGGAGCAGCAACAGCAGGAATGTTTTCCTTCTGTGGTTTTACCAATGAATCAGGACTGATAAGTTTGTTTGGACCGTTTACTTTTTCAAGATAAGTATTTTTTAATAGACCTGTGATAGTCAGACAACAAATTGTAACAGGCAAATCTCTCTCAGAGACAACATGGCTGCAACAACGCCAAGATACCCTAAGATAAAATACTTTTTCCAGATAATGGACACTGCAAGTAAGACTCCTTTTCTCTTTTCTTCCCCCCCCTCCCAAACAAACCCAGCCCCTTAATGGATTGTGAAGAGGACGATTGCTTCTCTGTGGAGGAGGGAGTTCCAGCTACAGTAGGAGCTGAGGGGGGAACAAGAATAATATTAGAAACAATTTTAAAGGAGGCTTGGATTTGGTCACCAAGAATTGCCTACTAACAGCACAAACAGTCTCTGCCATATTTGACCAGCTCCTGGAAGCAAATGGAGGGATTAAAGAACTAAAGTATCTAATGGGAAAACATATCCATAAGTTAGATGAAGAGGTAAACAGCAAAACTCACCTTCCAAAGCTTATCCATGATGTGTGGCCAGCCTGTGTGGACTGGGGGCCTCAGGGTGGAGAGGATGCAGTGGAGAGGCTGGTCTTGAAGAGACACAGGATCTTACTCCAAGTTGCTAACACTCCTCTGAACAGGGATAGGTGGCATAAGAGGAGAGTGGTTTTGCTCTCTCTATCCCACCTCTTATGCTGTAAGGTATATTCTAATGAGCTAACAGAGATTTCTTGGCTACCCAACAGACAAGGCTGCAAAAGAATATTGCTAGCCTTTGGACAGTTTGTTTCACCATCAATGTTATTCAGGCTTGAGACCTCACTAAAGAAACTCCATATTTGGCGAAGACAGGTATGTCACACCATCCAAATTCAGTCCCTGTTAAAGTCTGAGTAGAGGGCCAAGTGAAGGAGGTCAATATCAACCTTGGGAACTCCAAAATACTAACGGTTAAAGCAATGAAAATACTAATGTGCTCAGTTGCCCAGAAAAAAGAAATATATAATCTGGAGTATAAGAATTATGGATTGCTACATGAATGAATCAATAGAAGTCTCAGTTTCATGCATGTCCATTTCCCATTTTCAGGTGAGAGGAAATTAAAGTCTTTCTTATAATTTTTTCAATTGCTAAGGAAGGGAAAATAGATGACAATATATTATTCTGGCCTATTAATGAATTAAATTTCAATGGTCCACCATGTCTTAGAACAGAAGCTTAAATTTCCTTTCCAGCTTTAAGAGTAGGGAGGCTTACAAGTTCATGTGAGCTCATTCAGACAGCAACAGACCATATATTTCCAATTGGTTACAGGTAGTCCTTGTTTAGCAAGCACAATTGGGACTGGCAGCTTGGTTGTTAAATGAACCATTTGCTAAGTGAAATATAATTGTACTTCAGCTCAGAAGATCATAAATGCAAGGATTGGTTGCAAAGTTACTTTTTCATCACCATTGCAACTATAAATGGTCATTAAACAAGACAATTGGACTATCTGTAATGATTATTACAGCTGTAATCAATCAGGAAAAGGAAGCAACTAAAATCTGGCTAAGAACAGAGAGTAAATTACTGAATGATTTTTACTCTACCCTTTGTTGAAGGCACCATTATTGGTTGGCTTCACAGAAGCCAAACAAAACACCACATGACTAAATGTGATATATGAACCACTGTGTTGATTTGCAGATCTGCCCTTGCATACTAATAAAATTAAACTCCTAGTTTATCAATGTAGAAAATTATACTTGCAATTTCATCTATTAGGAAACCAGTTGC
The DNA here is from genome assembly GCA_036250565.1 of Sibynophis collaris. Taxonomy (NCBI): domain Eukaryota; kingdom Metazoa; phylum Chordata; class Lepidosauria; order Squamata; family Sibynophiidae; genus Sibynophis; species Sibynophis collaris. Next base: position 2,570 of record JANHFK010458769.1, read on the forward strand.
CTTATCTGAGTTGCTTCACAAGTTAACTGGTAAGCAGAAAACCTTATTTTCCTCTTCTCTCACATTAATGACTGTTTTTAAATAAATTATGACTCCTTCCAGGAAAGGACATAAGAGGAGAAAAAATGTCCTGTACCTTCTTGGGCATGGGAAAATAATCAGCTGGTAACAAAAGCTGCTGACATGACTATGAGTGCTCTGATTGAAATTGTGGGAGAATTTCAGTGCCAGTCATTCAATGTAACCAGGCCAAAGTCATCTACATTTGTAATTACAAAAGCTGCCAGTCCCAATTATGCTTGCTAAACAAGGACTACTTATAACCTTATAACTTATAACTACTTACAATTGGAAATATATGGTCTGTTGCTATCTGAATGAGCTCACATGAACTTGTAAGCCTCCCTACACTTAGAGCTGGAAAGGAAATTTAAGTTTCTGTTCTAAGACATGGTGGATTATTGAAATTTAATTCATTAATGGGCCAGAATAATATATTGTCATCTATTTTCCCTTCCTTATCAATTGAGAAAATTACAAGAAAGCCTTTAGTTTCCTCTCACCTGGAAATGGGAAATGGACATACATGAAACCAATATTTCTGTTGATTCATTCATGTAACAATCCATAATTCTCCTTATACTCCAGATTATATTTTTCTTTTTTCTGGGCAGCTGAACACATTTCTACAACAAAGCACTGGAAGACACTCACTTTTTCCCCCCAAGGAAAATAATGGGGCTAGAAGAAGCTCTAGCTGGGTGGGGAACAGTCATATTCATCCAGAATTTCATGTTCCCAGCCCAGTTGCAGAGGCCAGTGTGCGTCAGAAGGCATTGACACTGGGCCCAGTAGAGGCTGAAAAGAGGGAGTTGAGGAGGGTTGGATATGTACCAGAAGCATGAGCCCTGCCCTAAATTCCTGGGGTGGCTCTAGTACAGCTGCTGGTGGCCCATGGCAGTAGTCATGTGGCTCAGATGCTGAAAAGGAAAAGGAAAGGCTGATTGGTGCAGGCACAGAGAAAAGGAGCAAGTGAGCTTCCCTGCTCCCACTTCCTCCCCTCAGGTGACATCACAGTGTAAAGAGGCTCTTGTAAGCTTGGGCGAGCCACCCAGTAAGGAAAGCCCGGGAAGGTGCGGGATGGAAGGGGCAAGGCTTCAGCTGGTTTGTTGAACTGAACAAAAAGTTAGCTACCAGTTCTACCAAACTGGTGCGAACCGGCTGAATCCCACCACTGCAAATGGCATATATACATAGGATTAAATAGTGTGTTTTGGATATTCAATGGTAGTAAATAAATAGAGAGGGAAATTGTATCTCGTTGAGGCCTTTGAGGCAAGGGGTTGGGCGAGGTGAGCTGCCAGGCAAGGCCGGGCATGACAAGGAGTTGTGGGGAGGGGTGTGGCTGGGCGTGGCAAAGAGAGGAGAGGCGCCCCTTGACGTGAGTGATGTCAAGTTGGCCATGTCCACCCAGTCACATTACCACCCAGCAACGCCTACCCAGCCCATCATTAGGACAGAGAACCAGTTGTTAAATTATTTGAATCTCACCACTACATAAGTTGTATAATATGTCTTTCATAAGCTATATCGTACACTACATTATAGAAGATTATAACTTATTATATTGTATTTCCTATTTATTACCTTGTTAGGTCAAGCTTTGGTAACACTTTATGCCTTTATTCTGATAATAACTTTAAAACATCCCCTACAAATCCACCCTTTCTCTATATTCTAATTATTATTACCACATTAATTTTGAATTAATACTTTGGTAACCATTTAATTCCTTCAAGGCTATTTCAATGTTTTGTGTTTTCTCTTTCTTCAAGTCTGATAGCATATGTAACATCATCATTTGCTGTCCAGTTTTTATATCAGTGATGGCTACCCACTGCATCTTTTCTATTGTTCTGGTAATTAAGGAGAGCAAGCAAGGTGCATTTAGTAATCCTACTATTGCCAGAATATTGTTTCCCATTTATTCCATCCCCCACTAATTAGTTGCCCTGACCAGATAGTATCCATTATTCATGTCCATGTTTGCACTGGAACATAAGCAATCTTCCTCGTTCTATCAGTTATCTCTTCTATAGCTTTTCCTTGATCATCTATTTGCAAACAACAATTTGTGAGATTAAATTTTCCACATACACCTCTTTCTTTTGCTAACAAATAATCTAAAGCAAGTCTATTCTCATATATTGCTGTTTGAAGGTGAGTATTTTGTTTAGCTATTACATTTAAAGCAATAGTGGTTTCATTAGTTATTATTTCAAGCACTGCCTGTAACCTTATAATTCTATTCAGCATATAAATAGGAGTTCTATAACCCATACATTCCATCTTCCGATTGAAGCACTTTTGCAATAAAATGAGTCCCTTAGTCACTATCTACAGCTTCTGTTATTCCATATCTAGACAACTGTTCCAATATAACTTTGGTGACTACTACTATAGTGGCCCTCATGGCTGGATAAACTTGAACCCATCCAGTCAAGGGATCCACTTCTCACCAACAAATAAGTCTCCCCATTTGAGGTAATTCAGTAAAATCAACTTGAATGTATTGAAATGGACTCATGCTAAGTGTCACCCTTCCCTTTCTTTATGTTGTAGAACTTCTTTATTAACTCTTTTACATACCATACATTTGTCACATATTTGTTTAGTTACTATATACAATCTACAGCATCCATAAGCTTCCAAAAACAAATCACATAATGTCTTAGTCCCCCAATGACTACCCTGATGTAATATTTTCAAAATTTCCCTAATTATCAATTTATCCAGTATTTGCCTTCCATCAGGAAACACCCATTTACCCCCTTCAATTTCAATTCCATAGAAATTGAAGGGGGTAAATGGGTGTTTTTCTGTAACTCCTTCTTCTCATCTATAAATTTAATATTAAACATTCAGTTCCTTCTGCCTTCTTGGCTTCCAAGTCAGCTAAATTATTGCCTCAAGTTTCAAAAGAATTTAGCAATCTCGTCAGACAACATTAAATTGTCCAATACTTGTGTAATCAGTTCCCCATGAACTAAATCCTTTCCTTTGCTATTAATGAACCCTCGTTCTTCCCAAATTCTTCCCCAAAATGTGCACTACTCCAAAACCATATTTTGAATTAGTGTATATAGTCCCTCTTTGTTCCTTCAACAATTTCAAAGCTTGATTTAATGCATACAATTCACAAGTCTGTGCAGAACAACGTATAGGTAACTTTCTAGCTTCTACCAAAATTCCTTCTCTTCCTTCTACTATTGCATATCCATTCTTTTGCTTCCCTTCTATCACTCTCTCTTTCCATATAAACAAATTAATCACTTCTAAATATCTTCTTAAAAACTGAGCTGGATTCAAGCTAACATCAGTGGTTAATACTAAAGTAAATCATTTTGTTCCATAAATATACTGTCATATTTTAAAATCCTTGAATCTGTCAGCCATAGACTTGCTTTTTGGTTCAAGATCGCCCTCACTTGATGAGGGGTGCTAACCACCAAGGCTCCTCCAAAAGTCAATTTTCTGCTTTCTTTCACTAACACTGCCATAGCCAATTAACAATCTTAATGAGGTATTCTGAGCCAATGCTTTGAAATATATGTGGGTCAAACTTTAGTATCAATTCCCTGCTTTTAATGAAAAGATTGAGATTCCATTCAGATGGAAGCAAATTCTCATTAAGTAGGTTAAAAACATTTACAAATTTAAGCAAAAGAAATTGCTGAATTGTATTCAGAGCAGAAAAGAAAATATATCTGTATAGCTTCCTATATGCAAACCAAAAACAGTGCATGCCAAAACTGCAAAGGCAGGTATCAGATATCACCCATTTACCCCGCCTTTCTCAGGCGAACTCAATGTTTCAAATAAGCAGAGAAAAAAAATGGTTAAAAGGAACAGAAAAACTGCAAAAAAAACCCTTTCCTGCTTCTCTCTCTCCCTCCTTCAAGGCAGAAAGTCCTTGCATAACAATAGGAAAAAATGTTTAAAAGACTACACCAAAATCTCACCCTTACTCATCTTTCTTTCAAAAAAATAATTTTCTGTGTGTGTGTTCTCTCTCTCTTTTCAGTAAATCACACACATTTTTCCACGAATTTCTCTCCAATATTCTCCACGGGACCTTTTTCATTTCTTTTCGTTGCAAACACTTACTATTGCCTTTCAACTTACTTCACAACAACAACAACCTTGCAGCTTAATGTTTCTTTATATGAAAGGGAATCAAAGTACTAGCTCCTTTCAATCTGGGGGATGGGAGTCAACACATAGGCATTTACACTAACTTTTTACCATTAACGTACTCACATACTTGTACTGCAATCAGACTACTTGTGTAAACAATTTTACATACAAAAAATTCATTTCATGTTTTCTCCATGCAAACCAATCATTATAATTATTTCAGGGAGCTTTTTCACAAGCCAATGATCTCCATTTTCTAAATAACTTTTTGTGTACTATTATTAGAGTGTCTCATCCTCCCTCCAGGTGTTGGAAATGACTACACACAGACATATACCAACATTTCCAGACCTGTGGAGGTTTTGTTTCTTTAAATCTCCACTTTTTCTTTCTTTGGGCAACCTGTGACTTGTTCTTCAAGCAGTGGGAAAACTTATGAAGTGATTCCAATCAAAAATGTGATGAAAATGTTATGGGCCCTAACTACTACCTATTTCTCACAGCTTTAAGCCCAAGGTGAGAAGCCTAATTAATTTGCCGGCTGGCCAAACATACCATAATCAAGTCAATCTTATTCAATTCTACATGCTATTATTATAGAGGCACATCTAAGAATTTTGAACAGAAATCATATCAAATTGGTCAAGTCAAATTATCTGAGTCTCCCCATTTTACTTTTTTTATTACCTGCTAAACCTCAGATAGGAAGAACAATAAACCTTTTCTTCTTTGATCAGCTCCAATTTCTGAATCATTTCACTGTATGGCAGAGCTTCCCAACCTTTAAGTATTTTCCCTAAAGGACTGGTCAGATTTATTTGCAATTTGGGATTCTTTCTAATTATTTTAGTGCACTTTTCATTTTTACTTGACCATTGTTGGTTGTCTATTTCCATAGGTACTGAATCATTATTACCTATCTCTGTCATGGAGGTGTTCTCTCTCTTCTCTATCTATCTTAGATCTCACAGTAGGCGCTGGCCTATTTTTAAAGATCAAGATCTATACTGACCTTTGTTTCATTCATTTGCACCTGGCCACAGCTCTTGGGAGTTTCTGGAAAAGGAGGTTTGAACTCCACAATCACTTTGCCTTGCCACTCCAACTGAGCCTCAGGTAGTCTCACACACACACTCACAGTCCTTAGGATTCACCACAGACCTACCCAACCAACTCCCCCAACCACCCAGGCAATTTACCATACATGGGTCCATGCACAAAATTACCCGCTGGCTTATTCCATGGGCTTTACCACTTCAAGTTTCCTTTTGAGTTTCTTACTTCTTCATTGACCTTTATTTGATGTATGGGTTCCTTCAGGCAGACCTGTCATCGCCTCCCTCAGTTGGACTGCTGAAATCAGCCGGGTATGCCTTTTTCCCAGTGGGGGTCACCTCCAGGCTACCCAGACAGTGACACCATTCTGGAAGCCCCATGTTGGGTGCCAAATTGTGCATAACAAATTCACACAATACTTGGGTCAACTAGAAGTAAAATTTATTTAAAAGCTTTTTGCAAAGAGCTGGTGAGACTTCAGCTTGGCACAGCAACAGAAGTCCATACCTAGTTACAGATCTCAGCATATTTTATACAGTTCTATCACTGGCCACATTTCCTTCCTAGCCAGTTGATAGGCCTGGTTCAGTCATATGCTTTCCAACCACCTATAATCTACTATCACCCCTCAATGTTTAAAATTAGTCAAGCCCTTATTGTCACCCAAACTTGCTAAGCAATCAACCCCCTCATATCCCATTCCTTTTATATTCCCTTATCAGTTACCTTGTTCCATAAGAATTATAGCATAACCATAAAAAAGAACATAAATTAAGTAGAAGAAATATGGAAGAGAGAAAGATGTCAAAGTAGTTTGAATTAGATCCATTCTTAACCTAGTCAAGGCCGGACTTGATTATTCCCTTTGTTTATGGAGACTTGATAACAGAATAAATGTCTCCTATGTCAGTTCTGGTCTCAAACAGAGAGAGAAAGAGGCCTCTTACAGGAAATTAGAGAGAAAGAGGCCTTTTACATGTGTGGGAAGAAATATCCATCTGGTTCAGTTTCAAATTGGGAGAAAGAAACTGGAAACATGGAGGCTGATTGGAAAGATGGTTTATTGATGAAGCAGAACCACGTAGGTTTGTGGTTCTGGGCAGCTTACAAAATGAAGTTGAGGGTGGGTATACCTTCTTTTGGGCTTTGCACTTGAGCTTCTTGTTCCTGTGCAAGAACATGTATTCTATTGGCTGTTGTCAGATTCCTATGGGGTCATGTAGGGGTTATGTAGGGGCCATAGCTGGCTCTATAGGCAAAAGAGGAAATGCAAATCCTAGATGTTTGTCTAAAATCCCAGGTTATTTGAAGTTTGGACTCCTCTGAGATGGTAAAATGAAGGGTCTTGTGTTCAGAAAAGGTGTTGGGCAATTCCTATTGTGTCTTAATGGCTTTTGTCCCTTTTTGGATCTTGAGTGAAGGCTAATCCTATCATTCTGCTTTTGTTCAAACTCTGCTGCAGGGAGATTCAAACTATCCCATCTTGAATGGATTACCAAATCTGAATTTCTAAAAGGTGGCCTCTTTAGTTTGTGCTTAGGGCTGGTTTCTGAATAGGCTGGCCCAATCTTTCTTAATGGGCAAAAAATATTTGCTGGGGCTATTTAGAAAGACTGAATCTGCTTCCTGCCTCTAAAAAAAACTCCATTTCTCCCTTTGGGGAAATATAATAGTCTGCCTTTTTAAATATTTCCCAAAATATTTCATTCTTCTAGGAAGGGTAGGTGCTGACTTTCTACAATCCCACCTTTTGCCATAATATGTGTGAGTGACACACACATTTTTACTGGCAAAAGATTAAAAATTGATCAGACTGTAGATGCAAAGGAGAAGACATTGATAGAAGCATCAGTGAGTCCCAAAAGGAGAGCTTTCAACCCATGAAGGTCTAGCAGCCAGTTCAAAAGTTCTGAAAAGAAATTTACAATATTCAATTTTCCATGCCAATCATCAGATGTTTCAGATGTTTCATGTCACTTTCTGTAAGCTTCCAGTCAGGTCTGAAGTAAGCACAAGCTCCAAAAATTTTCACAGCCATGGTTTTTCTTTAGTAAATAACTACTGGTTGCCCATTTCCAACGGTTGCTTCCTCAACCCGCCTTAGCTTTTCAGGTGCGTCCAGGGTTTGTGAGGCCAAATTGAGGTTAGCCAATGTGTAATCCAGGCTATTAATATTTTGGAATTACATAAATTGAGCCCTGGACTCCTGCTAATGAGACCACCAATGCAACATACTCAGCCTTAATGGGCAATTGGGCAGCATCATTTGCGAGTCACAATCAGGGCTTGTGGTTTGGATATCTGCTACCTTTTCAGTGAGGGAATTGCCTGAGGGCATGCTCCCCTCCCTCCCACATGGACTTGGCAGGGAGATATGATTGCTTGGGCTTTAGTGCCACAGAGCAAAAACCAATCTAGGACAAGCTTTATATGGAAGTGGGTGAAGGGGGTAGTCTTAGTCTGATTCTGAATGGTGTGTGTGTGTGTG
>JANHFK010458787.1:0-10309 GCA_036250565.1 Sibynophis collaris
TGTTTTTTAATGATGAACTGTAAACCGCCCCGAGTCCCGCAAGGGAGAGGGGCGGTCTATAAATATGATAAAATAAAATAAAAATAAATAAATAATACCATAAGCAATATTACCACTGGATTATATTTGATTATAGATTCAATTTTATAGGGAGATTAGAAGGGAAGTTTATATTGTAAGTATTATGAGAATAATGGTTTGTATAAAATTATGTGTATTCAAAAGAGATATGATGCAGAAATGGAAGTGTTATGTATAATAAAGGAAAATGTATAATAAAAATAATTAAAAAAACAAAAAAACAAAGCAATGATATCGTAAATAATTTTGATTCCTACATGTTAAAGCACTGTTCCTCAGCCATGGCAACTTTAAGATGTATGGACTTCCAACTCCCAGAATTTCCCAGCCAGCAGAGTTCTGAGAGAATTCCACATATCTTAAAGTGGCCAAGGTTTGGAAATACATTCCTAAAGTTTCCTTTCAAAATTACCTCCTTAAAGTCTGAGAACTCTTAGTTTTAAATTACTGTTTGGTCATCCTTCTAAATCAGTGTTGGTGAACCTTTTTGGCACTGAGTGCTGAAAAGGGGAGCGTGCACATGTGCGCAAGTGCACATGCTGGAAATTGAAATTAATTTAATTTAATTTATTTACATTTATAGAAAGAGCAGATGATCTGGAAGAGCAGTTCATCTGGCCACCTGGTCTTCCGGTTTCTGACGTACATGCACGTGTGAATACCACCTGTCCAATGTGCATGCGCCAGCTCCACCTGACCTTTTGAGGGTCCTCGCACCTCCCTGCCTGCCCGCTGCCTGCCCCCCTGGTCCCTGTTGGGGTGGTGGGACATCCCCACTGACAACCCAGTTCCACAGCTCTGGACAGGGAGAGAGTTCGATGGGGAATGCCACCTCCCTCCATTGGAAGCCAGAGCCCCTTCCCAGCCCCGGAGGTAAGGGGCGTCGGCATTCCCAGGGCTCGGGTTGGAGGGGCAGCAGGCGGAAGAGCTTTGCCCCAACTCTGGCCAGGATGAAGTCCCCCCCCAGCCTGCCACCAAGAACAAGTCCCCCTTCCTGGTCGCTTTCTAGCCAGTGCATCTCTTACCCCCCGACAGCGGCTATGACTCCTGGATGCTCCAACATCCCAGCTGGAAATGGCAGCATGAGAACAGCAGGTGGGGTGGCAGCAAACGCCAGCCAGGCACTGCAGATGCACATCGGTGGGGTGGGCTGGAAGGTTGGGGCTGTGCAAGAAGCCCACTCGGGTGGGGAGGGAAGCCCTGGCCCTCCCACCCTGGCTGGCAGCTCTGCTCCCCTTGCTCTTCTGGATTCCGGCGTGCCAGCCACCTGGTCTTCATGCATGCGGGAGCACAGGAAGAGCAGCCACCTGGTGCGCATGATCGTGCTGGGAAGTGATCTTCCAGTTTCCAGCAGATGCATGTGCACTGGCATGTGCACCCAGAAGACCAGGTGGCCAGCATGCTTGCATGTGCCGAAACTGGAAGATCATTTTTCCAGCACACGCATGTACACTGTGTGGCCTTTCTGGTTTTTGGCCTTCCTGCACGTGTGAAGACCAGCTGTCCAGCATGCCAGAACCAGGAAGAGCAACGGGCGATGGCTTGCGTGCCCAGAGAAATGGCTTTGCGTGCTACTTCTGGCACATGTGCCATATGTTTGCTATCATGGTTTTAGATCATTTAATGTACAGGTGCCTTTTGGCCACAATTCTCATTTTCTGTATGTCTAGCTACCTCAAAATTATGCAACCTATACATTTAAAAAATAATAATAATTAGCCAGAGGACTTACTGGAGCAATATTGATGATATCGGTCCCACGCAATTGCAGCTGCACAATTAATGCTTGTTAGGGCCGTTAAAAATCCTTGAAAGCCATGAATTTGGCAGCCGTCAGAGCCATAGGGCCAATATCTGAAAGGGAAAACATGTCAGGAGGAGGATGAGCATTTTTTTTCTCAAATGTTAGCAAAATGAACACTCCAAAGATTCTTTCTGGCCATGTCAGATGACTTCCAGATGATAGCATCCAAAATTCACAGCTCGCACTGCTGAAGAGTGTCATGAATTATACAAGGCAATGTGAAAATGTGTCATGTTTTCTCTGGTTCTGAGAGTGAGGAAGCATTTTCTAAACATGGGAACCAAGAAACAAAGTCTAAGCTCCTTTGTTGGAAGGTTCCAAGATGCCTCCTGAGACATTTAAAGTAGCCTCACAAGAAAGGGTCCTAGGGAGAAGCCCTAGAAAAAATGGAGATGCAGGCCAATTAAAAGAAAATGGTTAAAAAATAAAGAAAATGTTCAATATTATTAACTGTTAAGACAAAAGTAATATGATGTATCTTATAAAATGAAATACCAAATAAATTGTGTATTGATGTGATATTAAAAATTAGTAAGTAGAATATGTTGTAATGTTGGTATAAATTAACTGATTGAAGAAATTAGAAAGTAATGGGCGGATTTTGTATTAAGATGCTATAAAAGGGTTTAATGTAAGAATTGAATATATGGGTTATATAAAATGCAGTTGGGATTTTGAGAAATATATCTTAAAAATGAAGAAATAAGATAACAAACTGAAACAATGTTAAGAAATAAGGATTTAAAGGGTGGGTGATGATATTGCTTATATTAAATACAAGAAATGAAGATAAGAAAAAAAATAGAGGAAAGGAATTTGATTGGCAGAAATTGAAATACACAAATTGTTTGTGGGGAAAGAGAAGAAGAATGGAATAAGTTGTATAACATATGACCCAGTCAATATGCTGTTCATAAAACTATGCATTATTTGTTTTAAAAATTAAAAATTAAAAACCTTTTTTTAAAAAGTGTCCAAGAGCAAGGGCCAGAGTAGGCAGGGCATTGGATAGGGCTGGGGTTTTGCAGAGTTTTCAGGACTGGTTTATTTTTGAAAAGTTCTGTTCAGCCTATTTTGAAGTGTACCCTAGAGTTTCAATGTCATGAACCTCAAAGAAACAACACTGTATCACTATTTTTAGCCATCACAGTCAAGTGGTGGCTACAATGAATGGCCTGCATCCCTAAAATCACTGGATTTTGCCCACCTGGGTTTTATGAATTGGAGCAATTCAACACTGTTTATATATTTTACATGTTTACATATTAAGATTTCTGTCCAAAACTTTACTCCTCCATCTTCAAATTAACCACAGACCTTGGAAAATTGACAACATGCTACAAACAGCTTGAGTAAAAGTACATGGCATTCAGTTAGCACAAAACAGTATATTCAATATTCAATACAGCCGTTTTTCTCACCACTAGTCTCCACAAAAAGATTGAAACTGCTTTAAGTTAAGGTCATAAGTATGAACTTTGCAGCCCAGTAGTGGCCTGTTAAAAGAACTGGCATGTCCTAGCACCAAGCTTAGCAAAATGGAAAAAAACAAAATGATACTCTGGCTAGGTATAGGATAACAGGATAATATTGTTGTTAGTCAAACCTAATTTGAATGAATTAATTAAAATAACCAACATCAAAATCAATACTCTTTCATAATCACTTTTAACTCAAAGAAAGGTTTAATTCAATTACTATTACATTGTTTTTATAAGCTGAATTTCAGTCAACTATGAGAAATTGTGTTAGTATTAAAGTTTTTAAAATAGTCTGCTTAGAACAGTGTTATGAATCTTCCAAGATATCCGAGAAACTCCAATAGGAGTTCTGAAGTTAAAGCTGAATGTTTCACCTCTAGAACATCTGTATGTACTTCTACCTCTCTGAGAACAGGTAAATAAAAATAATGACATTCAGGTTGTACCTTACCGCATATCACAGTATTGTCCTGACAAGTCCACTTATATCTCTCTGTTATGGGGTGACAGCCTTGTCGTTGTGCAAAGTCATAACAGCAGTCATGTCTATGGCAGCACCTTTCAGCAACAGAGAATGATTAATACCATTGATGTGAGCCCTGAACATCAAGCAGTATGTGCGGCACTGTGAAACTCTATCTCTAGTTTTACAGTGCTCTGATTATGAGACATTTACAAGCCCAATCAAGTACTTCCATGAAGCTCATAAATCTGGATATTTTAAGAAGTAACTACTTCTCTGAACTCATTTACTTAGGAAAACACAGCAACAATAATTTGATGTTCACAAATGCATATTGTAGAGGGAAAACTTTAAGTATAATATTTCAAAATCAATGCATTTCTAGTTCCACTGCAACAAGAGATCACATGGTCATACTTTTTCTTCTATTTCCTTCTCAATTTAGCAACATGTCATCCAGCATAATAAAACGACAGGGTTTATATTAATCATATCATATTATCGTTCCGAATACTCACAGTTACTTTGTTACTTGCTTTTTTCTTTTGCTATCACATTATACTACTGTTTTTCCAGATAGCAATAGCAATAACTCTTAAACTTATGTAGCACATCATAGTGCTTTACAGCCCCCTCTAAGCATTTTTACAGCATTTTGTCCCCAACAATCTGGGTCCTCATTTTATCGACCTCGAAAGGATGGAAAGCTGAGTCAACCTTGAGCCGGTCAGGATCAAACTGCTGGCAGTCTGCAGAATTAGACTGCAATACAGCTTTTTAACCACTGCGGCACCACGGCTCTTAGATAATTTTTGTCTCAAAGTAAAACTGACCTCATTAAAATGTTTTAAACAGAGTGGGATTAATTCAGTTGAAGAATGTAATGGAAATATGAACTTAATAGAGAAAGAAGTGGTGTATAGTACGTACCAATCAGTTTCATCCATAGGCCATCCGCTTCCTCCTGCACCACAATAGCATCCATAACTTACATAGGCCAAAGGAAATCGGCTTGTACCACATTTTATGGTTTCATATAATTCAATGAGTCCTCTTTTATTCACAAAGTGTTTTGCTCCAAAAGCACCATTCCATACTGTAAAGGCAGAAATTAAGATTTTACTACATTGGAGTAGCACCATCCAGTAGTTGCTTTATCTCTTTTTATACAAGAACTGTTTTAAAATTGACTTGCTTTCGTTTCCCAGGACATTGACTATCAAATATGCATACCTGAAAATATAATATTTTTATACACAGTATTCAACCTTCATTTTAAAACTAAAGACAAATGTGTGATTTTTATTGTAAGAAGAAAATAAAAAACTTAGTAGCAATTGCAACCTCTGAGTTATAACAGGTAGGTATATGCTTATACAGAAACTACTACTTAAAGCAGGGGTCCTCAAGCCCCTGGTCCGTGGAGCGGCATCAGGCCACAGCCTGCCAGAAACAGGGCTATACAAAGCGAAGCTCCGGGATGCAGGCAGCATATGAAACTATGCCCCTTCCAGTCCACAGAAAAACCTCTCCCCATCAAACAGGACTCTGGTACCCAAAAGGTTGAGGATCATTGACTTAAAGCCTATTAAGACATTATATTAAAGCATTAAAACTTTGAAGCCTATAAATATACATTGCAGAATTGCTGAAAAATCATAGAGAAAAAAATTCTATTTGACAGATAGAAAAATAAGTGTGTGTGTGAGTAGACCAGTAGTGGGTTCCTACCGGTTCTGTCCGGTTCTTAGAACCGGTAGTAACGGCGGCAGGAGGCTCCACCCACCCACCCAGATGTCATCACGGATGCTCTGCGCATGTGCAGAAGCGCCGCGAGCAAAGCGAGTGCATGCGCTCATGTTGCAAGCCAGTAGCGAAGGTAAGTAGAACCCACCCCTACTGTAGATTTTCAAAGCCCTAGAAAAAAAATTCAATTTATTAAAAGAAGTATATCTACATTAAGATAGGCAATGTGATAAATTATTATTACTGAATTCAGTCTGTGAATATTTACATATTTCAAATCACAGATTTTGGCCTCCAAAGAATTAAAAAGGAACTAAAGCAAAATTTCATTTTTTTACTGATTCCTGCCACCCATCAGTTCAATCAAGTATCATTTCAGAAAAGTGTCTGTCACATTTTAAACACTAAGTGTAGTTTCACAAATGACTATTGTATTACGATATTTATTTGGCAAGACAGTTTTGTTGAAACCTTAGAAGTTTAAGAATGTATAGAAATCCTCGTGTTTTCTTTTACCTGGAAAGATTATTAATAGTCTCTTTAAAAAATATGAAATTTGTTGGGCTATATGGGAAGCTCAGCTTTCTTAACTCTGAAGTTTGCACGGATGTATTTTAAAGTGCATTAGTTAGGAATCTTCAGATAATTTAAAATACCTTGTGCTAATGGTCTTTTATTTTTTATTATTAAACTTATATGTCACATGTTCCCTGAGGCAACTTTAGATGTCTTATAATCATTCAATTAAAATGCAGTATAAAACATTAAAACAGTAAGTAGGGGTCTTAAATTTAAAATTCAGTTAAAATAAAGTTGACCAGTGTGGAGAGGGGAGGAGCAAAGTGGGCATGGAGAGGAGATGGGTAATACACCTAATTCATTAGCCACTTCCAAAATGGCACACCACCATTGGGGCTCCAGGCCAGTTGGCACAGCCATGTCAAGGCCTTTCACAAGGCCAAAAGGGTGGGTGTGAATTTCACCTCAGGGTACATGATGTTCCATAGGGTGGCAGTCACAACAGAAAATGTTGTTCTTCTGGACCCTTCCACCCAAAATTCCTTCACTGATAGGGTTCACAGTAGTCCCCTTCTGCTAGTACAGAAGGGTGGGCTATTCCCACCAGTGTGAGCCAGTTCCTCAGATAGCCTGGACCCATGCCATGAAGGGCTTTAAAAGTGATAACAAACGCTTCAAATTGGATCCAGAAGCAAACTGGCAACCACTGCAGTTTGTGAAATAGCAGTGTATAATGAGCCACCTTAGGGCCCCCAAGAACTGTCCATGCAATTGTCTTCTGCACCAGCTGAGGCTCCCAGAATATTTTTCAAGGGTAGCCCCATGTAAAGTGCATTTCAGCAATCAGTGTGAAATGATCAGGACTTGAATGACTGAGTGCAGGGACTCTCAATCCAGCAAAGGGCGCAACTTGTGCACTACACAAAGTTTTGCAACAGGTCTTTTAGCCACAATTGCCACCTACTCATTGAGCAGGAGTCATGAGTCCAGGAGAACCCCCCAGATTGTGCATTGGGTTTGTCTGGGGAAGTGCAACCTTATTCAGAACTAAAGATATTAAAGTCCCAGAACCAGAAGCTCCATATCTTATAGACCTTATTAACGCCCATGCAAGTTTTACTGTTATTTTTTTAAATCAACAAACTTTTTCTGCTGACATTTGTTCACTTCACTCCACAGCCTACACATGAAATAAATCTTGCTACAAAAACATCACTGCAGGAGGATTGAAAAAAAGGTAAAGTGATATTTAAAGAGTCACAAACACTTACACAAAAAAGTGGGAGAGATTCAGCTATGAAAATTGTTATTTGCCTTTTTGCTGAAATACCTATTGAATTAGTTTCACCAAAGTGGTTTTAATTGTCTAATAAAATGTTTAGCTGTGACACCCACTTAACTGGATTACGTACAATCTTTAAGATGCAAGCCTTTATTTCAGTTTGCAAGTTTTCACACTTATAAATAAAAAAAATGTACATATTCCCTTACTATTTAAATGCTCAAACAAGTTATTATGACATAAAGTGTTTTTGGGACTGAGGACAATATGAAAAAGTGTGCTTATTCACCTATCCATGTCTTTCTTGCTTCACTTGAATTTAACAGCAATTTAAGACTCATGTAATGCATCGTCAGCATTAAGTAAGGAAAACAGAAGGGGAAAAGGATCGACATTTCTTTCAGGCCAGTCTACCATCATTTAACATTTCATTTGCACTCACCTGGCTGAAACAGCAGCAGTGTCACCAGCAGGCGTTCCATGTGGAGATCAACTCCGTATGACCCCAC
Source organism: Sibynophis collaris (assembly GCA_036250565.1). NCBI lineage: Eukaryota > Metazoa > Chordata > Lepidosauria > Squamata > Sibynophiidae > Sibynophis > Sibynophis collaris. The sequence goes on from JANHFK010458787.1 coordinate 7,886, forward strand.
TGTCTGCACACCTACAGTCTGTTTAGAGTAGACTCTCCCTGTAAGTTCTGCTGTCAAACTGAGCCAAGCAATGGGTGTGTCTAAACAGTCTTATGGATACTCCTTTATGTCTACTCTTAAAACTAAATACGGTATATGATTCTGTAAATTTCAAACACTTCCTTCTGAGCAAAAAGAGATCATTATTCAGAGGCTTGTGGAAGGACAGTTCTCTTATGCCAGGGCTTCTATTTGCACATTGTTTCTTTCATCAAAACTTGTTAAAAGGGAATTTGACTGAATCTGCTGGATAGGTTGACATATTACAACCACAAAGCTGGGGGTTTTTTTGCTTACAATCCCTAACCGACTTCACCATTTGTTTCATAGCTCTTAGTGTTAAAAGACTTAATTTCTGTGTAACAGCTATTGGCAGCATTTAAGCTAAAGAACTATTAAAGTTATTTTGTCTTAATGCTTGAGATTTTAGCAAGCTGTTTAAAGTGAAAAAATGTAGTTAAAAATTATTTTTGAATATTAATTCAAAATTACTGGGCTTCTCTATATGCCTAGGGGCTCCTTGAAACACTTGATTTTGGTTTGGGATTTTCCTTCCTCCATGACAGCCATTTTGTGAAAGAACAAGCTCTCTCCCATTACAGACATCATGAAGATCCATATGATTGAATGTTCCAGTCTGTATCTCCTGCAACTAGGCTGACAATGTATTCTTCCTTGGAGCCAGCTATTTTTAATCCATGAAGTTTAATATTCTTCAGGGAGAATTATAAATTACTGTATTGTTTAAATGAGATGTATGGTATTGATTTGTTTCTTCAATTCTGCCAAAATGAAAAAAATCAGTATAATTTGGAGAAATAAAATATACATTATAAGCATTGCACAGGCTTAAGGCAACCACTTTGCCCGTAAAATCTTTATTTTCTAACATTTAAAAAAACCCTAAAAATTAACCACTACTCAATTCAAGGGTGTTCAAAGAGATCCTGGGGTCCATATCCTGCTAAATCTTGTTCTTCAACTTAACATTTCTTGCAATATAATCCTTGTCTCCATATCACTTCGAGAGTGTCTAAGATTTTTTTCTGTTCTCATTTGGCTACAAATTAAAATTACCTTAGTTTTTATTACTAAATAACTTTTAGGGTTTTTAAATATGCTGTTTGTTTAAATAATCTCCAAAAATCTTGGAGCGATACCCTCTTAATCTGCCTTTTCAGTGGAGGTTTACTTGTATTTCACTGCCAGAGACATTTTGTTCTGAAGTCTCTGTACCAGTTGGTTACACTCTGTACCCAGGGCTCACTTCACCATGATAACCTATATAGAAATGAATCTCAATATCAAATAGTAGACTTACTATGATTACAGGTATTTCAAAATTAAATCTCAAGGGGAATGGATCATTATATCTATCTAAATTTAAAAAGATAAAAACTAACAGATAAATGTATCTCTTGCAATGGAGTGTATCATAATGTGTTTAAGATTATAACCTCAGAATTAATGGGTACATTTGATTTATTTTACATACAAACTGTACAATTGTCCATAAATTCCAGTGATCCAGAATATAAAAATATCTGTTCAAAAGTTAGATATTTCTTGCCTTGTGAGCAAAAGTCACAATGCAAGAAAGAGCCAGTTTGTCTAGTGATTAAGGTACCAGGATAGAAACTGGGAGATTAGTTCTACTTTAGACCTGAAAGCTGCTTGGATGATTGGGACATTCACTCTCTCTCAGTCCACCCTCCTCGCAGGGTTGTTGTTGTGGAGAAAATAATAAAGGTGGGATAAAAAAATCTAAAATAAAAATCCATATTCAAGTGCAATATAAAACAACAAAGATAAATTAGTAGGAAAAAACACCCAGTCTCCCATCTCTCAATGAAGTTATACCTCAGTTACTCAACAAAGAGACACACTAATACATTAAGTATTACTAAGTATACATTTTCTTCAAGGCAGAAAGAAGATTGACTTTGAATTAAACAGCTGTAAAAACATACATCCTTGAATAAAAAAGCACTTCTCTAAAATTGTGGGGGGGAGGGGGGGGGAAGAAAGTGAATTTACCCAGAAGCTCCAATCTGCATTCCAGTTGTATTGAGATGTGGGCTGCATTTTCTCAGCACAAACATTAAGATTCTCTTCTTTATCCACCAGTGTTTGACTGATGAGGCCATGAAGGGCCTGTTGAACAAGGAATATAATTGGTGTTTTAATGAGGTAAAGATAAAAAATCCAGAAATCCTAAATAAAATGAGAGGATCAAATTTAATTTAATTTAATTTTAATTAATTTTATTATATTTATAGACCGCCCTTCTCCTTCGCACGACTCAGGGCGGTTTACAGTCAGTTATTAAAAAACATGAATACAAAATTTAAAATAATAATTAAAAAACAATTAAATTTGACTGAC
>JANHFK010458806.1:0-10308 GCA_036250565.1 Sibynophis collaris
AATGTGCTAAGCAATAGCCTTCATCCTTTTGTATATTTATACAAAGTCAGCTTATTGCCTCCCACAAACTGGGTCCTGTGTTGAAAATTAAAGGGGGTTTGTAGTATTTTTAAAAGAACTACATTATAAAGGGTATTCCTGTCAAATAATATAGAAAGGAAACAAAGCTGCTGTTTAATGTAACGTTTCTTGCAGTTGTTTGTTGTTATAAACGAAATTTAACATTATTTCCCCTCTGTTTTTATTAAGACTTATCAAGAAAGGCATCAAATCCATTGGGCAAAATTGCTATGAGGATGAAGGGGGTGGGGTGATAATCATGTGCATCCCTGACCCAAGCTTTTTGGAAAGATATATTGTAAATAATGATTACAAAAGTGTAAAAAAGTAAGGAGTGTGCCTTATCTTGCCAGCAAACATCTGGGCAGCCACTAGATGAAAGCTCAGAGATGCAGAAAACTTCCATGGTTTTTTCCATGGCTTGCAGAGATAGAGAGAGAGAGAGAGAGAGAGAGAAAGACAGAAAGTTATTAAGGCAGCTTTTTCAATAAATTTAAGCTTACTCTACTGAGACATGCTCAGTAGAGTTACTAGCTGGGCTTCTACAACATACTAGACCAGGGGCGTCCAACCTTGACGACTTTAAGATTTGTACTCTCCAAATTCCCCAGCCAGTATGGCTGGCTTAGGAATTCTGGCAATTGAAGTCCACAAGTCTTAAAAGTGGCCAAGGTTGAACACCCTTGAGTTAGACCAAGCTAAAATGGGAGTGGAGAGTTTGTAGTTTACTGTATTAGGAGAAGGAGGACATTAGCATATTATGTGAACCGGGGCATAAAATTTATGTAACCGGATATACTAATTTATGTAAGGATAGCAGTTACATTTTGTTAGGCAATGATTGTGTGAGCCTTATCATTATGAAGTGATAATGAGAGTTGGCAAATAAATTTAACAAACAAAAATAATCAATAAAAGCAAAACAGAGGTCAAGAAAGAGTAAAATATCTTCTCAGAGATATCCATAGGGTGGAACAAAAAAGTGGTGGTTGCAATGGTGTAATTGAAGCTCTTCTTGATTTTGTGTGTGTGTTACATAAAATATCTTTTAAAAAGAATCAGAAAAACTAGTTTAACTACTCCATTCACACCCATTTCCAGGTTGAGAAAAGAGAATTGATATCTCAGCAGATGGCGTTTCAGCAGTGAAAAAAGAGATTGTAAGGCAAACCAGTCAAAAGCAGAGAAAATATATTGAATGGATGTGAAGCAAAGAGATGGCATAAGGAGAAATGCATGGTTTTATAATGGTCAAAGTAGCCCAACTTTTACATGCTGCTCTGTACAGGGACAAGAGCAAGAACATGGATCAAGACAGCAAGCAGAAACAGCTAAAATTGGAAACATGAGGCAGATAGTATATTGAAAGCATGACATAGATATCAAGGGTTGACTACTATAGAGTATACAAATCAAAGAGTACCAACAGAACAATGAAGAGGAGATAATTGTTTAAAGAGGATTATATCACAGACTAAAGATGGAAGGAGTAAGGCTGAACATGGAGGAATTATGCTTGGTGCAAGTTGACTGAGACAAGGTGATCAGTGGAAGAATTCCATAATGGAGAGACTGAACACACAACTATTCTTTCTTGGTGGACAAGTTCAAAAGAATGTTTAAGGCAAATCCCTTGGTAAAGATCAAAGGAAGAGACAAGAAATAAAATATGGAAAGTGGGTGAGTCAGAAAATTTTTTCAACATGTCTATTGCAATCACCATTTCACAGATATAGCGCAATAACAATTTGTGTAGGCTTAAGTGTTGCAGAGAAGTTGATATCCTTTCAGTGTGGGTTTCCCTGGCAGTTCACCAGGGTTGATCCATTCTCATGCTTTTCAAAATAGTTCCTTCGTTTTTAGTTTATTCGGTACAAGAAACCAGGTTAGAAGGAAAGGATCGCTACAGATAGTCTGCATAAGTCTCCTTTTCCCAATCCAGGCAGCATGCATCTGGTGAATGAAATATTCACTCCAAAGAACAGTTGTCTCCTCCAAAATGTACTCCCTTCTCATCATTTCAACGAAGGGACTGAGTTTAGCTACCTTGGTTTTTCTTAACCTTATGCTTCCAGATATGTTGAATGATATCTCTCAGTGGCAGTATTAATTGTATCTGAATACCACTGGATGGCCTTGGTTAGGCATACTAGGATTTCATTACTATTTAGAGATTTCTAGGGCAGGAATGCAGAGACATGGAAGAACACAACATGGAAAACCAGGCTACAAAAATCCTTCAGAGAAATCCCAAAACTCAGAAGGGAAAGCAATATAGCTGAAAAAATCCACACCATATTAGCCTTGGGTACCTCACTAGAAGTTTTTCTGACTTTTTGTTCCAATTGATATTGTGATTTAGATTTTTTTTTCAAATGAAAGGAGACATTAAACGGGATACTGGAATGCTACAAAGCAAAGTATCTTTTCCTAGTGTTATCTCGTGTGCCTTCTAATGACCCCACAGGCATTCTCAGAAAACAAAACTGGTGGGTTCTGCAGGCTTTTGTTTGGAAATATTACTACTTGCCCAGAAACCAAAACTATATATTGCAGAGATTCCTGAAGGGCCAAAGGGGATAAGGCGAGTGTCATCCAGTAAATGGGTGCTTGTAGTTGGCCATGTCCTTGTGTCAACAATTTTTGGGAACATCCTTACCCTTCTCTCATTGCAACCATAAGGTGATAGCACATGCAAAATGCTCTCAAAATTTATCAACGCCCCAGATGTGGGAATTTCTAGAAATGTATTAAGGATGTTTTCCTTTTCCTCCCTCAGATATTGTGGTCAATGTAGAGTGAGAGTAATCCTTGGAGAAAGTATCATGACAATGAGATTCAGGATGCTACATTCCATGGATGTTTTCTTGTAAATAAATAAATTTTAGTGTTGTAGCTGTGTGTCATAACAATGTAATATAGCTTTAAATGCAATAAAACAAAATCACAATAAAATTAATAAAGACATACAAAGATGTCTAAACAAAATAAAAGTCAGGGCTATGATTGAGAATTTAAATGATTCTTTCTAAATTTACATTGTAACAAAGCAGAAGTAGAAATGTTTGCAAGGAACACAATCCTTTCAAACCAACCCCCCCCAACATCTTGTCAGAACCTATCCTTCCATCCCTCCCGCCATCATCTGTTCTCAACTGTCAGTACCATCTTCCTCACTATCCATTTCCCACCATCCATTACAACTGATGAAGCTTCCTGCATAGGAAATGAAACGTCTTCTTCAAAAAACTCAGTCCAGTTGCTTTTAAAAATAATAATAATAAAAACACTTTGAGAAAAGCAAAATTAGCAACATGATTACTGCATTAGTGGAAGTGTCACAGTGGAGGTGTTTGATTGATTAACAACAGATCCCATCTCCCCCCATCCTATTCCCGTCTTCTCCATCTTTTAATCGGGCTGTAGTATTTTGGATTTATGTTTTTAATTTATATAGTTTTATCTTTTATAATTGTAAGCCACCCAGTATTACCTTGAGGTAAGATGGATAGCCTATAAATTTTATAAACAAATTAATTAATTAAAAGCTGGAAAAGCATCTGCAAGAAGACCTTAGGTTTTATCTTGATGCATTATCATATCTACAAACTTGAAGAAAGCACCAAACGAAACATATTTTTCACATATGAAAGAGGAGTGGAGGCATCTTGCCCTTCCTGTGATCCCAAGGATGTCATTCAGTGCTTCAAGTTCTCATGGATCCAAGATGCTGATAACCACAACATTCTATTGGCTATCACACCTGCTCTCCAGATAGCACATGGATTCTCCATTGCTAGATCACCTCTGTGAGATAGCACCTATCCTGTCAAAATTCTGACTTAGCTTCAGTATATTTCTGGGAGCGTCCTTGAATGCTGTTAATCTTACAACATTTTGAGTTATATGCAGACATGTAAGCACAGGTTGCAGAATTTCCAACCCAGTGTCACACTAGTTCCCAAGGAATTATCAAATCAACTGTCCACTTAATAGTGTTATTAAATAGATTAGCGAAAGAAGCCCAAATATTAAAAACATTCTCCCATTGCATCTTGTCATGATAGGAATGAGTGGAAGGGCTAATGAAGAGAGCTATTAATTTGGTAGAGTAGCCAATAATTCCTGAATAGAAAACAGAAAAATATGTGTTAGCTAGTCAACTTTCCTAACTGAAATAACCCAGTTTATTCATGCTTGGGGATGAAAGAAATGTGAGTCAAACTATATCTAAAGTCCTGTAGTAGTTCTGAAACACATCCAAAAATTCACAGATGACAGATCACACTGTGTTAGAAAACACAAGGTCTTTATATTGTGATTAGCTTACTGCATTTGAAATGATCTGAGTGATGTGTAGAGAATGAGCGAGAAAGTGTAGAGCAGGGTTCTTCCAAATTTGGCAACTTTAAGATGTGTGGACTTCAACTTTCAGAATTCTGCAATCAACATTCTCTATGTGGCATAGAGGATGAGGTTGTTGCATTGTCCTTTACTGCACTGAACATAAGAAAGACACAGGTTGTTTTTCCTTGAAGAAGTCCCTCTCAGAGGCTGAATTCATACCACATGCTAGGTTATAATGTGTCTTATTTGATTTTTAGTTCAATGTGTTGTGTGCACCCAGTCTTTGTGTTTCCTGAATTATGACTTACAACATCAGTTGTGGTTTCTTCCATAACAAACAATCCTGGAAACTGTGGCTTAATTGTATCAACCCATTCAGTGTCAGAAGTAGAAGGCATAGTATGGAAGTGCATAGTCTGAGGTTTCCGGGCTCATACATTAATGGGGAAAGAAAATGGGGATTGCCGTGCATCTCCAAAAATTGTTATCAAATTGTGATTTTTCTTTTCTTTTTTCCCCCTTTTATGTTAATGTTGTAAAGGTTGATACAGTGTATGATTTCAATGCAGATTTCAATATAGCAATGTTTATATGATTAAAATTATAACCATTCCATTATTTACCTCAAGGTATTAAAAAAAGAGTAAAAAAAATATATCTGTATTAATTGCAATTTGGGATGTCAGTATTACAGGCATAAGCTTATTTAACTTTTCCTCCAAAGTTGAGTATAACAAAAAGAACCACTGCAATTACTATCAAATTATTGGTTACATAATAATTTCAGTCTTGAACTAATTATTGAATATTAAGATGTCTATTACATTGTTATATGTTATGTATGTGTATATGTTGATATGTTGATAAAAGAAAATAAAAGATAATTGAAGCAAATTAAATAGAAGTTAAAATATCTAAAAAGGAGTGGGGAAGAAAAAAGGAAATAATAAAAATTATTGATTTGTGGCTCCCCCCTTTCTATACACTTGCTAATTTGCTATATTTAGGCTTTAAAAGCCAGACTGTAAATGCCTTTACCATGCTGCATGATGGGTTGTATGTATGGAATACTCTTTAAATTACGAAATTATTAATAATGAGGAAAAAATAATGGAGAAAACAAAAAGGTGGGTGCATTTTCAAATGCAATTTGAACCTAGGACAGTAAAACATACAGAGAAGGTGTATAATGAAAGGCTTTTGCAATCATGAAAGTGGGTGGGAGGTGGGGTATTAGAAAAGCCGGTTCTTCCCACAGGTTTCCAATCATTCCTGTAAAGGAACCTGAATAGCATCTTGTGAACAAGGCCTGTTTTTCAAGCCATTTCTTTTAGAGCGGCTTTGATGCTCTGTTGCCTGGGCTCATGTATACAGCACACAAATACTTCAGGAAATCTATTACATTAGTTTCATGAGATGGATAAAATGCTGTCTGGAAGCAGAGGTTCTCCTGTCCCTACCATACGGTGACTTTGAGCCAGTCCCAAGCTTTTAGCAGAGCCTGTCTCATAAATATGGACACATGGATATATACAGTATACACACAAAGAGAGATCTGGCTGATGAAAATAACAGCTTTATTGTGTGCTAAGGGAAAAGAGAGACAAATGGCAAAATCGGGAATTTATATATTTCACATAAAGCTTTAGCTGGTATAAACAATATTTTTAGACCATCTAAAAACACAGAACATCCAACTCTGCTAAGATGTAGGGGGAAAAATAGGAACCCCTACTCATCCATATGTTGTCATTTTATTCATTTTGCACTGCTTTGCCCATTGTAACTTTCAGTGCCCCCTCATGAAATTATATGATTTTTCACAACCAGATTTTTGTGCAACCTAATCTTAATAGCATCTTGGTTCTATAAAAGTGCTTTTAGTAACAGCAGTAAAAACCAATGAATGATGTAGCAGGAAGGTGAGGGAATTAAGTCCCCTACTATTGATCTAATATAGTTCTGTTGATTACATCTGTATTTTAAAAAGAGTTAGGAAGTGTAGACATTGGGGCCTACTGTAGAAGAAATTTACCTTCTACAAGGTAAAATGAAATAAAAACAATACCCCAGTCAAGGAACTACAATGCAGACAAACAAGCTAACAGTAAACAACAGCCTAAAATGAAATGAAAGTATTGCTAAGAACACTCCCACCAACATTGACAGGGCAAGCCACTAAAATATAAAATAAGAGCAAACCCCACTTTCTTCTAGCACTGATGATATTACCTAGTTGGGTAATGAAATGTCTGCAAGAAAACCACCAAGCTCAGAGAGCACCAAGGACCCCACAGTTCAACCCCGAACTACAGATATTCTCTTCTATTGGTAAAAAATTTAGAGAGCAAGTTATATTGTCTTTTAATTGTATTTTAGAAACCCATAGAATAATGAATGATTTTAAAAAATAGACTAAGAAAAAGCAGGAGATGAAGCCAGCAATGGCAGTTCATTGGCTATTTCAGAGGGAAAATACCCTGGGGTTGATGTGATTTGGTTGGTTACTTCACGTAAGATATGGGACACAGGATATGTGGTTAATGCTGAAGGCATTGCAAACATGAATGGGAGGTCTGCCATTCAATTTGCTTTGCAGTTCAAATGCTCAGTAGGTTTTTGGGGGCAGATGCATATATTAACAGATAAACAGTAAAGAGAGTCATTGTGGGGTAATTATTAAGGCACCAGGCTAGAAACTGGGAGATTAAGCCTTGCCTTAGGCACAAGCCAGCTGGGTATCCTGAGGTCAGTCACTCCCTCTGCTCTAGGAAGAAGAAGGCAAGGGCAAATTATTTCTTAAATCTTGCCCCCCAAATTGGAGGGACTTGTGGGAAAGGAAATTGCTGCAGGAATAAGATGAAAGGTATAAGGGAGTGATAGCAAGCCAGGATGTACAAATCTGGCAGAATTTCACTTCATCTCAAGAATCAATTTAGATAGATCAATCAATTCATGCTTTCAAACTTGATTTAGAAATCTACATGGAATCAAAGTGGATTTCCAAGTTAATTTGAAAAAAAACCATTATGTAGAAGCATAGAAAGCATCAAACCAAGTCTGAATCTTTCTGAGTAGATTTGGCCCTATCCAAAATTTGAACTGAATTTTTAATCTCAGAGTCACTGGCAAGATCTCTGAAATTTCTGAACTTGCCAGACTCATTGGCAAGAGCAGAAATTCCTCAACTGTTGCCTCAGCACAAGCTTGACCAGGTTTTAGGCTTGAACTTGGCTTAATGATCTTTAATACATTAGAGACATGGCTAGGTAAGAATCGTTACCATTTGCTAGAAGAAAACTATGAAAAAAGTAGTCTGCCTTCTGTTAATATTGAAAGTGCAATTCCACTTTTATATCCAATAAACTTTAATTCTGGTGCTTTTTTCTCCCATTCCTCATAATGTAATGGAATTTCTGTTTTGAAGCTGGGTGTCTGTTCACTTTTGAGAGAACTAACATTTCTGCGCAAATAATACCATATGAAACGGAAAGAACTTAAAGCAGGATATAGAAGAGTTGATCGTTCATGTTAAAAATGCAAGCTTAAAACTTCTCCAAACATTTGCCAATTCTGAGCAAATAAAACATGTTTTAATCCACCACTGGAAAGAAACAATGCTAGTGACACAGAGAAGGTGACATAGAAAGAAGTCCCATCTTTTATAACCATCTGCCTATCTCAGAAAATGGTAAAACATACTGTATTTTTTGGACTGTAAAACACACCGGTGTATAAGACGCACCAAGATTTCGAAGAGGTAAGTAGGGGGGGAAAAGGGTTTTGCCCTCCCTGGCTCCCAGGAGCACTCTGCAGGCCTCCCAAACAATCTGCAGGCCTTCCAAACCCTGCAGAGTGCTTCTGGGGGCTGGGGGAGGGCAAAAATGCCCCCGTTTTTGTGAAAAAACGGCGCACAGAGGGGTTGGGAGGCCTGCAGAGTGCTCGTGGAGGCTGGGGTGGGCAAAAATGCCCCTGTTTTTGCGAAAAAACAGGCCCATTTTTTGCAAAAATGGGACGAGTGGTGCTTCGGGAGGCCAAAAATGGCTTTATTCGGTGTATAAGTCACCCCAATATTTCCACCCTCTTTTAGGAGGGAAAAAAGTGCTTCTTATACTACGAAAAATACGGTAAGCAGGAATCTCCCTCTAACCTCAAGTGCCAAGTTACTGATGATTAAACAGCAACAGCTCTACAAATGTAAGAGCTCTCTCCTACGACAAAAGTACAACTGTACCAATTGAGTGCCAATTTTGTATGGTGGCTAAAGCTAAGCAAGCAGAGGGAATCATCTTGATGAAAGTGTACTATTTCCTCCAGAAAGATAGTTTCTGCAACCCGAGCAGTCCTAACCAAACACAATTTCCCTCTTCCAGTTGATCAACGTTGAGGTTGAAATCGAAGTCAGTTATGGTACTGAAGGCCTAGAATGGAGCAAGAGAGCAGCCAGTTGATGGGGCCTTACTGGCAGTAGACTTCCTAGTTGGGTGGGTGGATGTAACCTCTCATACAGACAGGACATTGGTTCAGATTTGGATGTTCATCAAGAAGCTGGGTGAATGGACAAAGCCAATACCCACAGGGCTTCTCCCCCAAGTGCTGCCGTAGATGGGTTTTGAGTTTGCTGATATTGTTGAAATGTTTGTAGCAGACCTGGCAGGGGAGGCAAGATCCATTTTGGTTAGCAATGTTGGCACATTGTAGAATACCATTGGTCATAAAAACTATTCTCTGCTTACATTCTAAAACAGCGTTTCTCAATCTTGACAGCTTTAAGATGTGTAGACTTCAAGAGGCTGAAGAATTCTGGGAGTTGAAGTCCATAGGTCTTAAAGTTGAGAAACACTTCTTTTAAAAGACATGTGTTGGCTCATAATAACCCTCAGGTTTGTTTTTTCAAGGATCACCGTATTGGTGAAATGGTTGCTTCTGGTAAGAATTCCTTCTTTAATGAGATCCAGAAAGGTGGCTCTGGGATCAGACACCCTGAATAAAATCTTGCTGGAAGGAATCTGCCCTGTAGGAATGGCCTAAAAGCCATCAAATCATGCATGAGAAGAACCAGTTAGGATTTCTCTGCTCTGATTGGCTGGCATTTGGATGAGGAAAATGACACCTACCAGGCATTGATGTAGTTTCTTGCCCGAATGCACCAGATGATGCTTCTGCAGATGAGCCAACTGGGTGAAACGTTTTTTACAGATCTGACACTGAAAAGGTTTCTCACCGCTATGTACTCTCAGATGAACCTGTAAGGGATAGAATCATAACAAGGGATTACTTGCAAAGAAATGGTAATAAGGCTGCCAAATCCTGACTGCTTCTGTGAATGTTTATATGAATGGGAAAATCCCAGAAAGAAAGATTTGCTGCTCATAAAATTGGTCTGGTAAAAACAATGTGGTTTTCCACTTCTTTCTTGTGAGGTTTTTTTTTTCCCCAATTTCATGCTGTAGTCCAGAGGTTTGCCAATTTTTTCATTTTTTTTAAATTCAGACCTTCTGATCAAAAAGCAATATGCTTTTGATCAGGAAGTCTAAAAATAAGCTGCATTCAAGTTTTTTCTTTTTGCCCTTACCCAGGATTCTATGGAGCATAGTTTAAAAAACCTTGGGCTAGTCTGTAGCCCCACTTTTTCCTGCTGATCTGCCATTTTATTAATCAAATCCAATCTGGTTTAGATTCAATATAAATCTTCTCCTATAGTTAAGATTAACTTCACCAACTAATCAGCAGAAACTAAATAGGACTGATTTCAAGTCCTCTGATTTACTATGGCTATAATGACTGGGGATGGTTATATTCTGAAGTGTATCAAAATATAAGCTTCTTTCTTTCTTTCTTTCTTCTTTCTTTCTTTCTTTCTTTCTTTCTTTCTTTCTTTCTTTCTTTCTTTCTTTCTTT
>JANHFK010458859.1:0-10303 GCA_036250565.1 Sibynophis collaris
GTTTGATAAGCGGTCTTTGGAAAGAGAAAACAGGTCAAAGATGGTAGACTTTTCCTTAATACCGGGAATGTCATTCTCCGATCTTGGTCCGTTTTCACTATATATATTCCCTGCCTCCCTTCCATTTTTAATGGATTCGTTGCATCGGAAAAAGAGCCGTGTCACAGCTTGGAGGATTGAAGCAGGCTGGAGATTGAAGCAGGAAATCGGTAGTTGCCATCTAGATCTGTTCACCTGCATGTACCAAAAGGGCCTTTGGTTTTGCAAGTTCACCGAAAGTAAATCGGCTGCAAAAAAATAATAATCCAATTTTGTGTTGCGTGGTTGTAGGATGGAGAAATTGGTTTCTTTTTTTTGTGAAAGTCGTGCTTCGCCGATTTGCTTTCCCAACTTGTGTGACTGTATGCAGAAAGAAGAGTTTTCTGTTCTTATTAACTTGTTTTTGGAGGAATCTTTTGAGGCTCTAAAAATAGCAAGTCTTTCTGTAATATCGAAAGTAGCTGCCGTGTAGTTACATTGGACGGTTGAAGTATAATCCTCATTTTAGCCTTACCGTTAATCTTTAGCCTAACTCTACAGGAACATTTAATCATTTTAGTAAACGAATTAAATGCCATCTAAGCATCAAAAAATATCAAGCCAATGGCCATTATAGGATACATATTATGACCTGCACTAGAGGCTGATTACTTAAAATTCTGTTAGTCTCCATCTAAAGTTCTTAGTTTTAATTACTGATGAAGCATAAATTACAAACTTATAAAGAATGTTGGAATGGCAATCTGATAACTGGGCTTTCATTCCACTGTATTATAGTATGTGGAAAGTGCATGGTTGGGCTGAAGAACCTCCCTTGCAAACAAGCTTCTTTTCACATTAGCTTCCATTTGGTTGTTTCAGATTTCTATACTTTGATATTTGGCAAGATTTCATCAGCCAATAGTCCTGCTGTTGCTTTTATTAATATACTGATACGGCCTAATGGCTAATCGATAAAATGTAATTTATATTGCATTGTAGAAATGCTTTCCATAAAGTCATTACGTTTGTGGAAAATTAATAATTCATGGCAAAAGATAGAGGTAGGCCAGGGTTCTATTGGCCATCGGTTACTGTGCTAGTCAGCCAAGAGGGAAGAACAATCTAGTTAAATCATTTCACACTCTTGTACCCCAAAATACACAATAGCTTGAGCTGATTTATGGCAATTTGTAAAAATACATAGTAAACTTGTTTTGTTCCATGATCTCTGAAGTGTCAGTAACATTGACAATTTGCTTTCTGAGTAAAACTACAAAATGTGCAGTTCATGGACTCCGGAGCACCGCATCGAAACTAACTAGACCTAAGCTTGCTATGTGATGGTGTTGAAACAGTTATCTTTATAAGGTTCTTGAAATCTGTTAGTCCCGTATAGAGCGAAAAGCTAATCTAAAGTGAAAATATAAAAGATGCTCACATACCTAGCTGTTTTTCATGTAGGAAAGCTTTTGCTACATTGAAAATGTCTGGTTTCTGTCTATAGTTAAATTCATGATAGATACTCCCAAGAGTTCGATTCTGAGTGGCTCAAGGTTGACTAAGCCTTCCATCTTTCCGAAGTCGGTAAAATGACCCAGATTGTTGGGGGCAATATGTTGACTTTGTAAACAGCTTAAAGAGGCCTGTAAAGGGGTATATAAGTCTAAATGCTATTGCTATTACTCCTTTGTTAATTCTTAACAGGTATCTCTATAGAGTTTCTGAAGTGTACTTCTTCTGTGTAGGGGGTAAGGACTACTTTTAGGAATAGCAGTCCATTTTTATATATTGGCCCAATTTGCTTTTTAACACAGCCCAGTTCTGCAGTATTATCAGTACAGTTAGTTCTCAACTTACAACCATTCTTAGCCACCGTTCAAAATTACAAAGGCCCTGAAAAAAGTGACTTATGGTCTTTTTTTCACGTGACCATTGCAGCATTCACAGTCACCTGACCAAAATTTGGATGCTTGGCAACTGACTGGTCTTTACAACTGTTGCCGGGATCATGTGAATCACGCTTGGTGACCTGACAAAGACAGTCGGGAAGCCAGATTCAATTAACAGCAGTGCCACTAACTTTTTAAAGAAGTGATTCGCCTAACAGCTGTGGTAAGAAAGCTCATAAAATGGGGCAAAATTCACTTAACGCCTGCAACAAATTTGGGGCTCAATTGTGGTTGTAAGTCCAGGACCACTTGTGGAATGGGCAATGTTATGCTTCCAGAAGTGGTGTTGGGAATTTTGGTTGCTCTGGTATGGCTTATGGAAGGCTTGATGTTCTTTCTATTGTTGAGGTTTGCCCAGCCAGGGTAGATCCTGGACCTTTATAAAACCTTTGTAATAGCTGTCTATCTCCCCATATCTCTGTCCTTTTGGCTGCCCTGCACTCCCCTGTCACCTACCTACCCCTATGGAGGACTATTGATTGGGCATGCTTTTGTCAGTGGGAGGAAGAAGATGATGGCATAGGTCAGTTGTGGGCAGCAGGACACAGTAGAGATA
Source organism: Sibynophis collaris (assembly GCA_036250565.1). Lineage (NCBI taxonomy): Eukaryota > Metazoa > Chordata > Lepidosauria > Squamata > Sibynophiidae > Sibynophis > Sibynophis collaris. The sequence continues at coordinate 2,527 of JANHFK010458859.1, forward strand.
GGTAGTGGTACAGGTAGTCCTTGACTTAACCACAGTTCTTTTAGTGACCATCTGAAGTTACAACAGCCCTGAAAAAAGCAACTTATAACCGTTTTTCACAGTTAACGACTTGCAGCATCCCCATGGTCATGTGATCAAAATTCAGATGCTTGGCAACTGACTTACATTTATGACTGTCGCAGTGTCCTGGGGTCATGTGATCCCTTTTTACAACCTTCTGATGAGCAAAGTCAATGGGGAAAGCCAGATTCACTTAACAACCGTGTTGGAACTTAACAACTGCAGTGCTTCACTTAAATGACTGTCTTGCTTCGCAACAGAAACTTTGGACTGCATTGTGGTTGTAGGTTGAAGATTAGCAGTATAGTGGAGTTCAGGGCGGCCAGAGACAGGTAGATAAAAGGTGTGGGGGAGGGTCAGTTAAAGCAGAAGCGAGTGTAGCAGGGCAGGAGAAACGTGAGGTTCTCACTTAATGACTACAAGCAGGACTAATGTTGCTAGGTTGTGCAGCCAGGTGGAGTTTTTCCTAATAGTGTCTTCCCCTGGCAGTGGAAATCCTTGTCCCAACTGGGGACTTTAAACATGGACTATTTGTGATAGTTAGGCCTTGGCTGCATTGTCAGGTGCAATAATACAAAAATAACATACCTAATAATACATTTGACCCTTCAGTAGTAATCTCTTCAGTTTACAATGACTTTCTAACAGAGTTCCTGGTGCATTTTTATAGCCAGCTTATTAAACGTTTGGTAAAGTTTGTTTCTTACTTAACATACACATCCTTTTTTATATGGACCATACTATAGATTTGGAGGCCTGCTTCTTTTCAGGTGCATTGAACCACCCAAGGAGATTATATGGAAACTCTTTCCAGATGTTCCTCATCTGTAGCAGTTGGGTGAAGTGTACGGTGTAGAATTCTTCAGAAGTGCTGTGTTGACTTTGAAATGCTGATCCTGGGGCTCTGGCAAAACCAATAAAAAGCCTTGTGCCTCCTTGAAAACTAACAAAAGAAGAATATTGTGTAACTTTTAGAGGTCACAGTCCATTGCATCAGAAGTCTGGAATATAGGCTGAAAGAAAATATAAATACACAGGCATACATTTGGCTGTTGAGGGAGACAAACCAGGTAAACATTGAGAGGAGAAGCAGAATTGCCTAATGAAATTAACTATTAACGAAGCCATAATTGAGAATGCTATGTGCATGTGTGAAACGCTGGCTAAAACATGTATGCTTCGTTCTACGAGGCATCGAAACAACCGATTGTGATTCTCAAAAAATATATACCGTGATAAATGTGTTAACCTTTTGGCTTCAAACGGTTTTGTGTATATAATGTTGTTAGTAGTGACTTTGAAGGTAAGGAATATGCAGTACAGTAAGGAGATGTGAAACTCATTGGTTAAAATGTGGAATGTTCTGGAGTTTTCTAGAGCATTCCGTCCTTATTCAGATGGCTTTAATTTCAAGGGTATTTCGACAATTTCTGGAAGTAAATCCTTCAAACAAGACGTGATCCTCCATTTCTCAGACATTGTGCTCTGGATGAAACCAACTTGTTTCAGGTTCACAACAACTTCTGATTCAGAGGATTTACTTTCAATTGAACTGTTCCGGGAACTGCATGATTAGCGGAACGTTCTGGAATTTTCCAAAATATTTCATTCCCAAGTCAGTGAATTCTGCATTTCCTTCCGAAGGAAATCACAGTTATCTTCCTACAGTCACGGCCCTGAGTTAGCTTGATTGTTGGAACAGCCAACAAACAAGAACAGTTATGCATGATTGTCTTCCGGCTTAGAACTGGTGGCAAGAAAAAAGAGGGATGTTGAGTGAACTGCGTATTTGCCAGATAAGTGTGAATACTATTTTACAATATGAGACTAAAACAGATTAGTCTAGAGTTCTGTCTTACAGTATTTTAACACAATGGAGGGACCTAAAATATTCTTCTACCTTGGAGATTATGCAAAGCTTTTTCCTTTACAGTCTGGAGCTAAGCGAGAACAGTGGTTTTCAAACTGCGGTGCACTGCAGCTCCTTAGATTCAATTGGAGTAGCTGTTAGCCAATATATATATATGTGATTCACTGAAGCGTTCAAGTGATAATACAAGCAGCAACATCAGCCTAAAATTTAGAAAGCCTTACAGTGCCGAGTAGAGCTGTGATCACATACAAGCAACCCCAGAAGAACTGTGTGAATAGAAAACACTGCAATATTTCTAAAAGGCATTTTCATTGGGTTACAGAACCATTCATCCCTAGTCTTACTAGCACTCTGGATTTCTGCAGAAAAAAAAACATTCTTGGATCAGTTTTAAAATGAAAGGAGAGAGGATCCTGCAGTTCTTGGATCAATTTTAAAATGGAGAGAGAGAGGATCCCGGAACATTACACCAAAACAAAACGCGTCCAGAAATGTAGTCCAAGTTGTCTGAAAATCCTCTTTAAAAAAATAGTAATTGGCAACATATGTCAGCAGTCTCAGTCTTAACAGATCGAGGCCAGATTTGATTTATCAGTCTTATAGGTATAATTCTGGGTATTTATTTTTTCCAAACGTTGGCTATTGGTCAAGAACACATGAAGCAATCTTATTTAACTCTGGGATTTACCCAAATCCTGCGGATAAACCCAAGGAGGTCATGTACCAGCTTCTGAATCCTATTCCCCACCAGGAAGACACTGAAGCTTATTAAAACAGTTTTTCCTCAGGGCCACCTTCCCACTTTTTAAAAATTAAGAGGAGGAGAGAAATAATACTCGGGCTTCAAACCCAAGCTTAAACTGAGCCTAAATCCTATGAATTTTCTGAGGAAATACTTTTGAGAACTGGCGCAGCTAACAAGTCTGGCATTATAGTATATATCAGCCATTTTTGCACCTTTGTTTTATTCACAAGTGAATAAAAACAGCTAGAGGGAATGGCATGCAAGAGATTCTTGATCAAGAAGAATATTTGTAGTTCAGAGTTGAAATGAGAGGTCCCGGAGCTCTCTGAGCTTCATTGCTTTCTTGCAGACGTCTCATTACCAAACTAGGTAACAACATCAGTGCGCTTAGCTTTTTGCCCTAGCTTTTGAGCAGAAACAATGGATGCCCGATACTGTAGGTGCTACTTATTTAATAGTTGATAAATTGGGCGGGACTTCCTGGTTTGTATAAAGAATCCAAGATTTGCGTGTAATATACAATCGTCTGTGTTTTAAAAACTCATTTTTAATTCGTTTAACTTTAGTGGGCACCAGTGACATTATTACCGTTTCCTTAGTTTGGCTTCGATTGGCAATTGAGAAGATTTTAACATCATTTGTTGGATTCAGAATTTAACATGGTTCATTTGATGACGAACAATGTTTGCCGACCCAGAGAATGTTGTGACCCAGAGAATGTTGAGAATGTTGTGGACTTTTGGTAAATTGGGAAGAGGCAGACCCAGTTTTACCAGTTTCAAAATAGCTCTGGTTCCTGTTCTTCATTATAGAGAGTCCCAAGTGCAAGAATGAAGAATTACCTTGTTACTTGAAATAAATGATTCTTCTCTTTCTGCTTTGTCCTCATACAGCTTGAAGGAGAAATAATGCAGAGCTTTCAGCTTTATAAAATATTTGCCTGTTTTCCCATGTTATGTCAGTTTTTTTCATTTTTTTGTTCTTCTAAAGAGCTGGGAAGCTCTCAGCTTTTCTCCTGGCTATTAAAATTCAGCTGCATCTTTCTGTTGCCAAATTCTTAATTGACTGTCATGTGGTTGTTATTCTGTATGATTTCCTTCCATCTTAAAAGCTAGGTCATCTTGGATTCGTAGGGGATAAGGAGGGGAGGTGTGACATGACAGCTCAACATGAAGCTGCCACAGTTCTGATAGCTTGTCTTGAACAAATCACTTAGTGTAATTACATACGACGAATGACATTTTATTTTGGCCTTCTGGGTATCATGTTTCCGACAAATCTGTTTTAAAAAAGCAACTGGAAGTGTATTTTCTCATGCAAATGAAGGTTTTCTTTTTCTCTGGTCTTTCTAATAAAGGCTTGATCTTAGTTTCAGCATTTCTCTCTCTCTCTCTCTCTCTCTCTCTCTCTCTCTCTATCTATCTATCTATTTAAGTCTTTGACTTACGGCCACAATAGAGCCCCAAATTTTCATTGCTAAACAAAGGCCATTGTTAAGTGAGTCATGCCTTGTTATACAACCTTTATACCCCATGGTTGTTAGGTAGATCCCTACTGTTAAGTGAATCGTGCAGCCGTGAAGCAAGTCTGGCTTCCCCCATTGATTTTGCTTGTCAAATGCTCCCTAGGAAGGTTGCAAATGACGGTCTTAGCACACACCCAAAGTTTGATTACTTGATTGTGGGGATGCTGCAGTGGTCGTAAGTGTGAGAAGTGGTCATAACTCGCTTCTTTCAGTGCCATTGCAACTTTGGTCATTAAATGAGTGGTAATCGGTCAAGGACAACTTGCAATTATCAGCAAGCTTCCAAGTATCAGCACTGAAACCAGGAAATGGCTACATGGGGCATGCAGGAATCATCTCTAACTCCCCCCACCCCCCGCACAATGTGTAGGGCCCCTATTTTTAAAAACAATTAAATGCCAGTCTCCCAGACATTGGGAAATACATTCCAAGGACTTGTAAGGCGTGAAAGGAAAACAGCCACTTTGTAAGATACTCCTTACAATGTCAGCCGTGGTGCCCATTCCATCAACCTGCTTAAGTTCATTAATTCCTCCATCGCTTGGGAACTGTCGCTTTAATTCACAGGATATTCCAACCTGCAGATCCAAGTGGATGTATTTTTGAGGCACAATCGGCCTTGATAAGATTGCCAAACGGTATTTAAAACCAAACCTAGATTAAAATAGGGGCAACGCGGTGGTTTAGCAGTTAAAACACTGGGCTTGCCGGCTGGAAAGTCGGCAGCTCAGAATCGAGACTCGTGTGACAGGTGAATTCCCATCCTCCCTGTAACCTACCATGTTTTCCCGAAAATAAAACCCAACCGGAAAATAAGCCCTAGTATGATTGTTTTTTCCAGGTTGCTTGTGATATAAGTCCTACCCCAAAAATAAGATTCAGTTAAGATTGTCAGCCAGCCAGACGCATTCAAGTACCGTATTTCCCCCCCCAAATAAGACCTAACCGGAATTTTAAAACTAATACGTTTTTTGCCGCAAAAAATAATGTACGACCCGGTCTTATTTGGGGGGGACAACATGGTAGCAGTTCGAAAGCATGCAGATGCGAGTAGATAAGCAGGTACCACTTTGGTGGGAAGGTAAATCGCGCTCTGTGATGTCATACTGACCACATGACTGCGGAAAAGTCTTCAGACAGCGCAGGGAGATGAGCCCCGTTCCCTCTAAAAGTCAGCAACGACTAGCAGGGTAAAAATCCACAAGGACTTCTTACCTTTTCCTAAATTAAAATAGAAATGGTAAGATTTGGGGCATTCGATGCGAGAAGTGGAAAAAGCTTTTCCCATAGCTCAACTTCCTTGCTAAATCCAGTTGATCGTCCCCAGCAAAAAAAAAAAGCGTGACTTAAGCAGTAGAAGTATCTCCATAGTGACGAGAGTCTGACAACAAACAGAAGCAAAGCTTCAGATGGGGAAGCCAGAGCAGCTGACGGGTTTTTTTTTGTTTTTTTTAATAGTCCTTTGCAAGTGAAGACCGCAACTATGTGATATTAGCAGGCAATACTATATCCTGCTAACTTCCTATCTCTTGCTTGGCTTCTTCACAAGTGCGCAATGAGCTATTATTATAAAAAATGGCTGTTGTCAAGATGTAATTGGGAAATTCTTCCTGTTTAGTGTCACCGATTCAGACCAGAGAGAAAAAGATGTTTCGTTCCCAACTTTTTTACTCATTCTTACCCACACTTCTTTTTTACTCATTCTTACCCCTTGGGGAAGAGAAAAAACAAAACTGGGTTAGATGTTTTTGTTTTTATTTTCCGCCCGCAAGCTGGGGGCCTAGGAGCACGACGGTTTGTGCTCCAAAGCAGTTTCGCAATGATGTGTATTTGTATGACCTTAAACACAAATTGCTCTAAAGTAAATCACCCAGTGAGATAGTCCCAAAGTTTACAGAAACGGTAGATGAAAGCCACAAAAGGAGAAAGCAGGGAAAAACAACGCAGAAATTTATATTTTTTGCTTCCTATTGTGAAATAAGGAAGTGAGTTAAAAGTTGCCCTTTTCATGAAAGCAAACATAGGTAATCCTCCACTTGCAACCTGTTTCATTTTGGTCACCGTTCAAAGTTACAGTGGCACTGAAAAAGGGACATACGACCGGTTCTCGTACTTAACATCCATGGCCACATCTCTGTGGTCACATAATCAAAAATTGGCACTTGGCAGCCAGCATGTATTTATGATAAGGTCACGTGATCACATTTGCAAGTTTCTCAGCTGGCTTCTGATAAGCAGCCAACGAGGTAAAGCCAGATCCGCTTAACGACCACACAATTTACTTAACAACTGCAGCCGTTTGCTTCAACAGGTCATAAAATAGGACACAACCTACTTAAGGACAGCTTCGCTCAGCAGTGGAAACGTTGGCTCAATTGTCATAAGTCAAGGACTACCTGTAGGTTTTGAAAGTTGCTCGTTCTATTATTGGTTTACGTTCCATTGGCTCATTACCCTATGCAGGTAATCCTCAATTTAACTGCAGTTCATTTACCTGTTCAAAGTTAACAACGGCACTGAAAAAAGCGACGACCGTTTTTTACACTTAACGACCGTTGAGGCATCGCCAATGGTCCATGATCAAAATTCAGATGCTCGGTAACTGACTCGTATTTATGACAGTTGCCAAGTCCCGGGGAATCTCACCATCTCCTTTTGAGACCTCCTGACAAGCGGAGTCCATGGGGAAGGCAGATTCACTTAACAACCATGTTACTAACTTAAGAACTGCAGTGGTTTCGCTTAACAACCATGGCAAGAAAAGTCGTAAAATGTGGAAACCGGTGTCGCCTAGCAACAGAAATATTGGGCTCAATTGTGGTCATAAGTCGAGGACTACCTGTAGTGGTATTAATTTCCTTTCTGTAAAGCCTGAAACAAATGAGAGAGGTTACTGGTTAGCGTCAACATCTGGACTTTGAGACTCCGAAACTACTGACGTCATTGGAAAGTGGTGGAAAGGCTATTTCACTTATTATCCGGGAAGATGTATAAATTCCTACCTGATTAGTTAATTCTTTGGCTTCATCTTCACTCAGACAAGTGGCTCATATGCTCCATGCCTACGATTCTGTTAACGCTTTCATGATTTATGTCATCCTTGGTTTGGAAAGCTTGGAATATACATGACAAAAATCCCGTTTCAAAACATTTTATGGAAGGCAGCCCCTTTGTAGCTGAAAATCTGAAAGCCTTAGGCAGCCCTGCGTTTAAGCTTGTATTATCACAGTCTTGGAGGGAATTGCCAATCGATTTGCAGTATTGATCTTCCGTTACTTGCCACCCTCCCTGTATGCAAGATCCTGCTCCTTTCCTATCCATTCATCCAGATCAATTTCCTAAGTGCTTCAGGAAATGTGAAAAGGGGTCACAAGTCACTTTTTCCCCCCCAGTGCCGTTGTAGCTTCGAACGGTCACTAAATGAGCTGTTGTAAATCGAGGGCTACCGGTATTATTTATTTATTATTTATTTATTTTATTAGACTTTTATACCGACTTTCTCCTTTGGGGGGACTCAGGGCGGTTCACAGTCGGTTAAAATACAGACAATACAAAAATTAAAATATATTAAAAT
>JANHFK010459177.1:0-10262 GCA_036250565.1 Sibynophis collaris
ATGCTGACTCTGTAAACCACTTAGAGAGGGCTGTAAAGCACTGTGAAGCGGTATATAAGTCTAAGTGCTATTGCTATTGCTATAATTTGTATCATCTGGATCATTGCAATGATTTACCTGACTCAGTGGATTTCCTGAATAGATGCCCTCTCCATCCAATTAATTTATTAGAACTAGAAGGAATATGTTATGCCTTGTTTTTGATATCCTTGCCAAATAACTTTAAAATTCTGATAGCAATCTAGCCCTAACACCCTAATTGATTATCTAAATTCTCCAAATTCCAAACAGCATAACCAGTGGACATGCAATAAGATTACTTTGCCCAGGAATTTGTGAATAGTATCAGAATGAAATGTTTGCAAGTAGTTTCATAAACAAAACTCCTTTCCTGTTCTTTATCACACTATTGAGTATGTTTTTCTCCAGCAATTTAATCAGTGGTATAGGAGAGGCTGTACTATTTTAACTGATACTGTTAAACAACTGGTAGTTGGAACCCTTTTATCAACTACTCTCTATAAATCTACTTTTAGGATCTAATCTACCTTCTGCCTTGCTTGGCCCCAGTTCACTCTGCGTGCTTTATACACAATGGAGTGGTAGCTATAGTTTGTTGCATGTCTATGTTATATTAGTGTATATAATTGAACCCAAATTTATTATGGGGTCGTTAAAGGGATAATAGACAATGCTAAATTCTTTGTGAAAAGGTAGGCTATCCAGTTAAGCCCATAAAAAATTTATCCAAAGACTACTCAGTGGGGCAGACAACTTCTAGATGTCTTCTACATGTATTGAACTACAAATTAATGATCAGTTAGCAAGAGCACATTGCCTGGGGATGACAAGAGCTGCCATCTAAAACAATGGAAGAGACTGGATTGAGAAACAATACTTTCCACTAATACCTTTCAGTCCATCTTGCACCAAGCATCTGCTCTCATATTTATTAGCTGTCTTAGGAAGGTCATTTGTTGTACCATTAGATATTCATAGAGGCAATATAAATGACGAAGGCACAAAGACCACTATTGTTACCCAGAGGCCACCTCAAAGCCAGCATCTAGATATGCCTAAGGCAGTGTCTAGATATACCTAGGAAAATACAGTGTGCATTTACCCACATTGTTTTTAAAATAGAGAATACAGAATACCACATGTATTGTACTTGATCTGAGTGGTGCTTTTTGTTTTACCACAGCCAATTGATATTAAACTCATCCCACTGTGTGTGTTGAGATAAAGGATATTTCCTTTGCAGAGGCTTATTATAGTCTGAAAGATAAATGAGTTACTAAAGATATTTCCAAAATATCTCTTACAGAATCAAACCATGAACAGTAAATACAACTATAAACTCGTTTGTCCTAAGAGGTCTCAGAATATATAGTACCTTTACTACCTCTCCTAATGGAACTGAAAAAGAGCAGTAGGCCAGGGCTCTTCCTCTGCAACACCTGGACCACAATCATACAGAGTAGCTAGACTTATTTTACGAAAGAGCTAGAAACTGTTGTAGATAATCTACTTCTTTAAACTGGACTGAAACTAATAGTTGTACAATAGATCAATGCATTAGTTTGAATTCAGTTCTGAAAAGGTATTTTAAAGTGTAAAGGTGTGAATAGAACACCTCTGTGTACTCTGAAGCACCTTTTTGGAATTCAAACTAAATCATTAACGAGCCCTATTCCACAACCAATGTAACAAAGGCTGTCTAAGCAGTAATATTCAAATGTACATACATAGGCAAAATTAAGTCACATAGCACTTAAAAGACAGTTTTATTACAGGATAAACACTTAATAAATTATGAATTAAACTGATGCTCAAAGCTACGTGAAGAAAAAAGGCCATATTCACACTTTACATTGTCACAATTTACTGAATAAATCATATTAGCCAAGTTAACACATAAATTAAGCCATAAACCAAGCAAATCCTATTGTGACATTGTGGTATATGCACTAATCCAGATAAAATAGTTGGTTTCTGAAACGAAAAGCCCAAACAACTAACTTCAGTATTGAAAAATCTAAAAACTTTGCATTTCAGAAATAATCTTGAAATAGTCAAAAATGTTACAGAAAAGTTCAAAATAGATTTTGAAATTATTCATATTTTAGCTGCTGTTAGAAAATAAAATTTATTATTTTGTAATTATAGGCATGATACTAGAAAAACATCAGAAATTTGAATACACCCTCTGAGTAAAAGGTGGAAAAGAACAGAATTGCAGCTGCTTTTATTCTTTACTTGATTACCAATAGAGAAGGATAACAAAAATCATTAAATCAATACTTAAAAGTGCTATAAAACACATGCAAACAAAGACCTCAACAGTTCCATTATCTCTCCTACTATCCTTATAACAAGTATTCATTTGATTGCTACAAGTCAATTTTTGCTGAGGCAAGTCAGCAATCTATATGAATGTAAGGATACAAACAGACATTTGTTCTGCAAAATATCAAAATAAATTACCCAAATTGATGTCTTCCAGTTATGGTGAAATTGCAGTTCCTGGAAATCCCAGCCAATGCAACCACTGGACATGCTGACTGGCAATTTGGGGGTAACTAGAGGGCACCAGGTTGATGACTTCATCATAAGGAGCAGTAGCATCACTACTCACAGCCTATTTTATTGGGAACTGGGAAAATAAGTTTCTAATTTACCGGTAGTTTAAAATTAGCTACCAAGTGCCTGTGGGGCAAGATAATTCTGTTGAGTCCCTCAATTAAGTCATAGGACTCAGCCTCAGAGTGGCAACATCTCTTTTTATGTCTCCTTTTAGGATAGCATCAGAGAAGGGCCTTTGTATGGTGAAAATAAGGCACCCATTCAGCATGTGGGGTAATATGCATGTGTGGAAAGGCCACTTGGGTTGTAGGTAGTCTTTACATTGCATGCGCCTCTCCTCTCCATCTTATTTATTTGGTTCATAATTACAACTCTTTGACATCAAATGCATTACAAAGCTTTACTCTATGGTGTTGTGTATGTGCATGTGTGCACCTTCAAATCAGTCTTGAGACTCAACAACTGCCTAAAGTAGTCCCTGCAGCTCTCTTGGCAAGATTTCCAGAAATGGTATGCCATTGACAGCTTCTGAGGGCTAAGAGAAAGTGACCGGCCCAAAGTCACTCAGCTGTCTTTGTGCTTAAGGCAGAATTAGAATTCATGCTCTTCTCGTTTGCAATCATGGCTCACATCTAAATTTAAATCCAGAAGAAAAGCCTTTTCTGCTGTGGCTCCTGCCCTCTGATCATCCTCATAGATGAAGAGATATAAATTATATAACATTCACTGACTTGGAATTCAATTTCTGTGATCCCAATAAGGATTTATTTTCATATTATTTCTGTAAATCATGACAAAATTATAATATCTACATGCACGTACACATTTGTGCTGCAATAGATTTTCCAGAAATTTCATAGATGTAGCCATATTAACGGGACACGGTCTAAATCAGTGTTTCTCAACCTTGGCAATTTTAAGATGGATGGACTTTAACTCACCAAATTCCTACCGAGCATGGCTGGCTGAGGAATTCTGGGACTTGAAGTTCTCTCATCTTAAAGATGTCAAATTTGAGAAATGTTGGTTTATAAGCTGCCCTGCCAAAGTTGGGAAATTTTGAATATTCAAAAGATTTTCAAACTTTAATTAGTCAAGTCACAGAATATATTACCTCATCTATAACTCATATTATCTCAAAACTCATGCCATACTCCCTGCTTTTGAATATGCCTTATTTTCCAAAATGAGACAAGCCATGTTAAAAAAGAATGCACACAAAGGGTGGAGCCAAGCAAAATACAGAATAAAAGTAGGTGGGTGAATGGGCATAGACAAAAAAAAATCCCAAAAAATTAGTAATGATATGTAAACCTGTTGTGAAAATAGCTAAGTCCATGGTGACTGATTTTTTAAAAATACTTGGATTTATGTTTCACAGAGAATACCTTTTTAAAAAGATATAGGACATGGTAGATTCCAGCTGCTTTCCTTCTGTGTTGACTGTTTACAGATTTTTTTAAAAAAAGTTTGCAATGATATGAGCCTCAGTACAAGACTAAGATCATCAGCATCTACATTAGCAGCCAACAGATGTTCACAGCTTACATTGCTGTCCTTTCAGCCTTCTTGCTATTTGAATTCATGCCACAGACAAATTAGATCAATGTAGATCAACGGATCTATATCATGTGCCACACAACTGATCAAATCATAGATTCCATTATACAACTCTACTCCCCTTTGGACACAAGGAGGAATATGGTTTCTCCAACAGGTGAGCCTGTTTGGAGGCTGTATTTTTGTTCTGTCAGCATCCATCCCATCTCCTGTACCGGGCAAAACCAGGAAAACCAAATGTTTTTCAAATTCCAAAAGGACACAATTTATAAGTCACTCCAATATTCTGAGCACCCATCAATCCCCTTCAAACTCTTCCAAAGATACTGGGGTGCAAAAAATAAACTAATACAATTCTTGGCTGCATAAACAGAGACATAATCAAAATCACGTGAAGTATTACTATCGCTTTATGAATACTGCATCCAGTTTTTGTCACTATATTACGGAAAAGATGTTGAGACTTTGGAGACAAAGTGCAAAGAAGAGCAGTGAAGATGATTAAAGGCCTGGAGACAAAAGCATTTGAAGAACAGTTGCATTAATTGGGTATGGCCAGTCTAGAGGAAAAAAGGACTAGGGGTGACATGATAGCAATATTCTAGTATTTGAGGGGCTGCCACAAAGAAGAGGAGGTCAACTTATTTTCCAAACCACCAGAAGGCAAGATAAGAAACAATGGATGGAAACTAATCAAGGAGAGAAGCAGCCTGGAATTAAGGAGAAACTTCCTAACAATAAGGACAATTAACCAGTGGAAAAGCTTGCCTTCAGAAGTTGTAGGTGCTTCATCACTGGAGGTTTTTAAGAAAAGACTGGACAACCACTGAAATGAGATACGGCCATGATGGCGAACCTATGGCATGCATGCCAGAAGTGGCACACAGCGCCCTCTTTGTGAGCACGCGAGCCATTGCCCCAGCTCAGCTCTGCTGCACATGCACATGCGCCTCCCGCAGGCCAGCTAGTCTTTTGGTCTCTGCTGTGCATATGCGGGGGATGGGGCGCATGTGGGGGGGTCGGGCATGTGCTCACTTTGGGCACTCAGTCCGGAAAAGATTAGCTGGTATAGGGTCTCTTGCTTCAGCAGGAGGTTGGACTAGAAGACCTCCAAGTCCAACCCATTCACTCATAGAAAAACCTTTAAAAAAAAGAATCCACCCAAAATGTGTTTTTCTAACAAAGGGCCAGCTACAGTACCAATAATCAGTTGGATAAAACCAGGCATTCACACTGGAGACCCAAGCCCACAAAAGCAGATCCCCGTTTCAGAATTGTTAAGGCACATAATTGTGCCTTTCACCCGGATAATCGTGGCATGAATCTTCTTCAATGGCCTAGACTACGCAGGCAGCCGCTCCAGTGCCACCGATAAGTAAAGCAGATCTCTCCTTTTAATGTACGGAGTTTTAAGTAATCAACCAATGTTAATGCGATTGGGTGGTACAGGGTGGGGAGTATAAGGAAAGAGCCTAGACTGAAAATAACTATCTCCTTTTCAACCCCAACCTCTCCCTGCAAGACAAGAGAGCCTGCCAGGGGTTCTTCTTCGCTATATTACGTCTGCACAACCCAGGAGCGCTACTAGAGGTAGGAAGTGAGAAGGGGAATGCCCTCTTGTCTCGCTGGCTTCATCTGCAACTATGGCAGGGAGAGAGAGGGAGTTGGGCGAAAGACTTTATTGCTCTGCAGGTTTGGGTCCTTTAAGCCCTATAGAGACTTTCACATGATAGCACTCATAATGGACCAAAAGCACACACCTCTCAAACTCGTAACTGGCATAGATTTTCTGTTGCATTCAGACTGGACACCATGCGCTTGAGAGAGAGAACTCAAACAGGCAGATAAAAAGACACTTCATATGACACTTAAACCGAGGAGAGAGAAGACAATAAGCTTCTGAAATTGCTCTCAATTAAATATGCTTGTGTCAGGTCGATATCTCCACTCCAATCAAGATCATGAAAGGATGACCTACAGGTGGAAAAATGGGTGTGAGATGGGGGAATTGGTAATATAGTTCTCCAGAAGAAGCAAGAACTCTTAGGGCTCCAAGATAATTGTGAAAATCAGCTTTTCCTCCCTCCACTACATGCAGCAGACCCCAAGGGCCTGCCTATTTCTGCTGCTGAGTAAAAATGCAAACCTATTCTTGATTTGGGGGGAAACTACCGGCATGATATGTGCCGTCCCCACTGTCGCTGTTTTGGCTTGCCACCAAATGGTGGTGTCCTGAGTTGATATGTGAAGGACAGTGTCAAGCAAAGCTGTTGGTTTTGCTGTCCTCCCTCATTAGGAATGTCACCAGCCAGTCGGAAACCATCTGCCACCAATTACAACAGTGATGTAGGTACAGGAAGGAGGCTTGGGGAGGTGGTCAGTTCTGACAGGCGGGTCATCTGGCCTCCTTTATGGAGCACATTAAACGGGAGCAGCATCAGTTGGAACAAGGAGCTGAGTGATAAGCAGGCGAGTCCACTGTCTCAAAACCTTGGCAGCCCCCCTTCCCTCCGCCTGCCAAACAGCTGTTGGCTCTCTCCGATCTGGCAACTTGCCTGATTTAATGTGAAGCTCCCCAAGCTGTTTGGTGAACATTTTCTGAGAGGTCCAGCTATGCAGCTGATTGCGGAGGGAGGCTGTCGGTGATAGTGAAGCGGAATATTATCCTGTTACCAAGCAATCCAAGGTTGCTTCCATCCACAAAGACATTGGAAAAGATATAGGATGGTTATGATTGGTGTTAGTTCAAATAATGTGAGATAGGTAATCCTCAATTTAAGACCAGTTGCTTAGTGAGGGCTACAACAGACAACTACTCCCCCCCCCCCAAAAAAAGTACGTAATTACGACCTGGTTCTGATGGCTGCCCACTCCATCCCCAGCAGTCACATGATTACATTTTGGGTGCTCAGGAACTGGAACTTTTTGCAGTGTTCCACAATTGTGACTGATTTATGTTTATTTCTACTTTCCAGCAAAAAGCAGCTATTGCAAACAATGGGTTCATTTAACAATCACTGTGGTTGCTTTACAACCATCACATTCATTTAATGACCACTTGGGTCATTAAAAAATTGGGTTGGTCACTTGACCTGCTTTATGACCATCACATCACAATTAATTGCAGGCCCAATTATGGTCATAGGTTGAGTACCTGTATTTGATTTAATGTGAATTGTAAATTGAAACCAAGTTTCATTTAACACAACCCAGATTCACTGGATGTGAGCACATGCACAATTGAGGCAAGTGCATCAGTGTTTTAGACACTGCTAATCTTTGGGTGTACAAAATGGAGAAAAGGCAGACTTCCATCAGGCAAAAAGAGTACAAGTTTTTTTAAAAAGAAGAGGCTTATTACATTAGAGGAAAAATTTGATGTAATTGAACAACCTGAACGTGGTCATAGCAACATGAAAATAGGACAAGATGATGGAGTGCCTGAATCTATGGTAGATTTTTTAAATTATTTTTTTCTTTCTATAACTACACTCTGAATTTGTAAACCATAAATTTAAAACAAACTTATTCCTTTTATTCTTTACTGTAATATTTTATTCATATGTGTATAAAATTTATGTCTACAATTTTTTATTGCCTATTTATGTCAAGCTGGAAGCAATTACCATATGTTCCATAGAAATATCACTTGGTTATAATACAGATTAAAATAATGCTACACTACCCTTTCATGGGATTCATTATCTGTACTAATCAAGGCCTACCTTGTATTCAAATGTCATGCCTTTAGGCCTACAAAGACCAGAACTGTGAAAGCAAAGCTATTTACCTACCTGGAAGCTAAAGTTGTATTTTGAAGAAGCAGGGTTGGAAAAGTATTGACACTTGAACTTTAGTGTTAGAGAAGACACCCGAGAATACCATGGACATTTTAAAAAATATGGATTATTGAATAAATCAATCCAGAATTTTTGCTAGGAGCAGAAATGAAATGGTTCAAATTATCCTACCTTTGGACCCATTAAATTAAACTCAAGGCCTGTGGGGTGTTTAAATCTGGCCTGCAGGTCTGGCCTCTTAATATCAAAGGACCAGCCCACTGTGCCTCTGCCGGCCAAAAATGGGCCACACAGACACCCCGCAAGACCAGATTTAAGCACTCTGCAGGCTAGATCTGGCTTTATACTGGTTTACAATATAAAGGCATTTTCACTTTTTTCTACAAATATTTTTTATCAATCCATGTACTATCCACTACCTTTCCACAAACATTTGCATATCAAAATTTCTCCATTTCCAAATCTTTACAGTGTCCTAAATTACACAAATTATCATATAAATCACTGAACAGCAGTAATTGGGACCATTTGTGAAGCATGGACATCACATAACCATGCTGCTCAACTCTAGCTATTCCAGCAGACTTTGGTTAAGCAGGAACCTCAGGTAATTTCAACTTCTGACTTTCTGTTGGCTTCCCCAATGGACTTTCTTTGTGGAATACCAGGAGAGAAGGTGGCAAAGTGCAGTAGTGTGAGCTTGGGATGCTGCAATAGGCAGAAATCCAGGACAGTTGCCAAATGCTTGGATCACAACCATGTGACTGAAGGAACACTGCAATGGCCAGAACCTCAAGAACTGGTCATAAGTGCCACGTATGTAGCACTGTCACAAGTTTAAACAATCGCTGAACGAGGGGTTGTTAAGGATCACCTGCACTTATTTTTTTATCATTTATAATTTGTAATCATTTCACTCCATTTTCCTTGTCAAACAGTTTTCTTGATATTTGAAATATTTACTTTCAAATCTAATCAACATTTTCTGCAAATTATTTGGGTTTTCGGTCAATGCCAAAACATCATATACGTTTAAAAGCACCTGCCCATGCATATTTCCAACAAGAATATCTTTAACATCACTCCATGCATTCATTGACAAAATATATTAAACAGTCACGGGAAAATGGCATATTCTTTTTAATGTCGTCTTTGTGTTGGATCATTTGCAAAATATTTCATTTATTCTCATGCATGTTTTATTTTCCTCAACCTGCTCATCAAATTCAAAAACAGCTTTTAACTTTATATTCACTCAATTGTTCCTTAATTCAATCCTATTCACGTTCTCATATTCTTTAAATAAAAAACATAAAACACCTTTTTTTCTAACATTTCTTATGACAGTTGAAGAGCAAAACTTTGGACTGCACACCACCTGCCTGATATGCACTGCATTGCACTTCCTTTTCACTTCTTGTACCCTCTCCATTACTTTCTGAAGCAATTAACAAAATCTCCCATGTAGTTTAGGTATTTGCTCTTATCCTTTTTTCTCTTAGTTAAGGGAATACTAACGACATTTTTCCAATCATCAGGCACAAATGCAGCCTTTGCACGTATGTGAGATATGGTGCACTTTCTCTCTCTTAACAAAACAAACAATATTTTAATATTTCTTTATTTGCAGTACACATGCATCCAACATTTATGTAGTATCTTAAGACTATCTTTCATCATTTTTTACTTGGATACTAACATTTTATGTATGATTCTTTTCCACTCCTTGACAGTTCCTTTCATTCACTTATAAGTGTTTAAAACTCCTTCCAGGACTTCCTAGCTTCAGTCACATCCCAGATCATGTCATCACTTTCATCTTTCATTCCATTGACCCTGCTGAGGGCTCCTCGTTTAGTCCACTTCACCCACTTTCAAAACAGTTTTTCACTTTATCACCTGATTTTTCACTCTCTCCAAGGAAATGTGCACTGCAGAGGGACAAACCGAAGACAGTCACTTAATCAACATCAGAGAAATAATGGGGGAAAAAACATGGCCTTTGGCAGCCAGGTTGCTCTATAGAGATGTACCTTGTTAATTACCGTATTTTTCGGACTATAAGCTGCACCGGTGTATAAGACGCATCAAGATTCCGAAGAGGTAAGTAAGAAAAAAAAAGGTTTTGCCTTCCTGGGCCCCCAAGAGAACTCTGCAGGCCTCCCAAACACTCTGCGCACTCTGTTTTTTGCAAAAACAGGCAAAAAACGGATTGCGCAGAGGGTTTGGGAGACCTGCAGAGTGTTCCTGGGAACTGGAGGAGGGCAAAAACGTCGTTTTTCAAAAAAATGGGTGACAAATGGGCATTTTTTCCCC